>PNEQ01004976.1:52550-128278 GCA_003012365.1 Medauroidea extradentata | reverse complement strand
GTTGCCGCGTAGGTTTCTCACAAAAAATTGTCTATATATAAAAAGGAGTACAACATTTTATTTTTTAAAAAGGAGGGGGGGGCCAAAATTGAGTGAATTTATTTACCAAAATATTTATAAAATGGTCATTACTGACCCTAGCATTTTTTTAATTGTTGCAAGAAGTTTTTTTTTAAATTTAAACCCCGTAATTAATATATTTATTGTTATTACTATCGTTAATAATATTACTGATATGAACTTTGAAGTAATGAAAAAGGTTTTAATAAAAAAGTCAAAAAAATATATTTTTGTCGTTTTATTATTGGAAATATTTAGTTTTCGAAAAGATTCTGCTAATAGAAACACGCTGAAAAATCACTTTGTAAGTTTATTTTTAAAAAATCTGAAAAACCGTGGCATTTTTTCTATATTTGCTGCATTTCTTTTAAATACACAATGATTTTGCGCTGATTCTATTTTTTTTCTTTTAGCATTTTGCCTCTAATATATAATTTACATGTAAATTATTTAATTTGATCAAGTCTGATTTTCTTATTTGTTTGTTCACATAAACTGCACATTTTAAATCGGAAATGCCGCTATGGGAAGACTTTGAGTGCTAAACAATTTTCACAGGTGGAAAATGTAGTCACAATTAACGTCTATAAAACTAACAAAATGTTGTACAAATATAAAACTATGGATTTATGCCACTTTAACGCCCATGGGAGGACTATATAATTATGGCCTCCCTGCTGCGTATAGGCTGCTCGGGGTAAAGGGAGAACTTGACGAAACCATCTCTTCGAAAATAATTATTAAAAAAATATTATTTTACGGTCTCGGGTGTTAACGTTTAAGTACGGAACAATCTTGCACTTTGATCATTACTAAAAGTGAGTTTAATTCTACTAGAGGTTGAAAAGAAAATGTGTTTTCTTAGAAGAGTTTGGCACAGGGAAATTTTCTGCCACTAGATTTGCTGCTATCACTAACGTACCAGGAAAATACTAAAACATAGTAAAATTTAATTTTAATATGCTTGGAAATTACAGAAGTCATTTAACTTTATTCTAAATTGAAAGTAAACCAATTTCGCGTTTTAAATTATCTACTTAATGAAACTTAAAATTCAGGAAAGCTCTGTGATTGGGTCAGATTACATCTCTTACAGATACCAGCGCTCAAGCGGCAGACATTTTCCCTGTGCCAAACTTTTAATATTGAGCTTTCTAGCCTGTAGTAGAATTAACCTTACTAAGCGTGATATGTATAGAACCTGAAATTTCGCGAATTAATTTAAGAATGCTCTTGACTTCAAACTCTTGTACACGTATTTTAATTTACTGATAGAATCACTGCTGCAGAAACTTGGGCTTGATGAATCAGAACCAACAGCTAACCTGCATGAAAACACGCACTGACTCCTGCAATATCTTTGCCAGTAGTACAACTGTCCACTCACTGTAGTAGCAGGCAATGTACAAGTATCTGAAGACATAGTGTATACAGGACTGTGCAGTCCAGCCTGGCTGGTAGTTGAACCCGCGACATTTCCGGGTCTCAAGTGATATGCTTATATTAAAACGTGGCAGAAAAATACAAAGTGTTTGAACGAAAAAAAAAAAAACAAGTGAACAGACTTAAATAATGTTCATTTTATCGTGGATCGCCTATATTGCGATTATGTGCTACCTCATCAGCTGCGGTAACTTGACCCTCCGGGTACACGCCACTCAGCCTAAAATGGTTCAGCCTAAAACTAGGTTGGGTGTATTTTAGGCTGTATGACTTTAGGTTGAATGAATTTAGGCCGTACAACTCTAGGCTGTACAATTTTAGGCTGTACAACTTTAGGCTGAGTGACTTTAGGCTGAGTGACGGTCGCCCGGCCCTCCACGATAGTGAAACATGATACGCAGTCCGCAAGACAAACAGCTAAATTATTCCAACAAATCATTCAAAGTTTTATGTGCTATATTATTTACGTCATCTCAATAATTAAAACATCACGAAACCGAACGAGGCAGTAGACAAGTCTATGCGCAAGTAGACCGTACCAGCCACTATGGTATGCTAGACAAAGTGATTATCGTCAAAGCAGGAATCAGTAAGGTGTCAACTTTATGACGACACTTAGGGGCGTTCTACAATGACACGTACGTGGAAACGTAAGGCCAAATATCGTACAATATTTGGCAAGACCTTCCGAGTCACGTCTACATTGTTATGCAAGCGGACGCGGATCGGATTCACGGAACAGAACTGGTCAACTTCCTGCTCTACCTTGTTCGTGTAACCAATAGGAATCGAGTAATTGTTAACGATGGTCGTTCCTCGGTAGTGTTTGGTTTTACACCCAAAGTTCTCTCTATAAGACCCGTTCTATCCATGAACCTCAGCCAAATATCGTAAAAGGACAATATGAGAAAAAAACAGATTTTCTTTGCAGACGATACTTTTGTCTGGTATGGAAGCCGCTAACATAACAAAGTGGAGTAAAACTTTCTTTTGTTGACGAAAGTTTTCATTCCCACAGGCGAAAATAAATTACTCAAACAAAAACAGCAGTTCGTTAAACGTATAAACAATAGAAAATTTATGTTACCGAAACGGCAGTAACTAGGGTCCCTTGTTTTTCGCGAAAAGAATTTTGCCCCAGTTTGTTTCAGTACCTTACGTGCACATCTGCAGTTCTGCTTCATGGTTATTGGCAGCGTGTCTATGTGAAGAGCCGTATCTTATTTGACTGAGCCAATTACAATAGCGTTCCTGCAACAACACACGTCTGTGATTTGCCGGTAGAATACCAAGACTGGTGACAGTTAAAATATCCAGTCATTGACCACGAAACAGAACTGTAATTGTGCACATAAGACACCGAAACGAAGTTAAGCAAAATTCTTTTCGCGAAAAATGGGGGTCCCTAGTTATAACATATAATTAATTAAATAGTTCCACCTCACGCCGCTAAGTTATTTTTCGCACACTTTTCCTTGTTATTGGCGTAGAGTTGTTAGGGTAATTGGTCTCTATAATATATAGTGCCACACTATGGAGTTTTTTGGCTTCTCCAAATGATTACCCAATTTCAAACTGTCCTGAACTGGCGTAGCTTTATAAATTTAAACTAGTACATAAACTTGTGGCTTTCATGTTGTAAAACTGCTATAGATATGAACAGGAAATAAAGAAGTCAGGACTTTTTCCCCCGACTATGATTTCTCCGCCCTACCCACATATTTCTCAGCAAGTTATATATAGATGTGCAGGCCATCTTTTTTCCGCGAGCATAACGGGAAAAACGTTAAATATGGGTGTGTATGATATCTCATTTCCGCAAGGAAAACAGGAAGACAGTAAGTTGTAAGTTGTGGTCAATGAATGACAGACGAATTCAAAGTACTGTTCACTGAGGTAAGCGGCTTCGTAAGACTGAAGTATGTAGGAATGTGTTTTGGTTTGTTGCAGACATGTTGGCAACAGTGTCGCTCGCCGTGGTCGTCCTTGTAGTTGCAGCTGCAGGATGGCCATCCCCACACCTTAGCTCAGAGCAGGAGGCCTTCGACTCCCTCAGCGAGACAGGTCAGTATCACCAACCTCACAATGCTGCAAGTTACTCTAGCGGCCAAAGTTGCCTGTGTCATTCCTTTTATTGTCAAATTCTAACAGCCACCGAAGTCACGAGTTAATATAAATTTTGTAATAATCTTTGTTTCAAACAGTGATCTACTGAAAATAGCCTATAGAACTTTCGGGATAAATGGAACCCTAAAGAATTAACCTTCGAAAAAAATTACTAACCTAGAAAACAAAAATTGAGGAGTAAAGTTTTAACTATGCTTTCTTTTCGTAGACAAAGATATTGAGCACACGTTTAGTAGTATTTCTTTAAAAAAAAAATACACCTAACACGCTGCAACAATGTAAATGCGCTAGCTGTATAGGGCTCATAAGAGTCTCAAAGGATGAGGCACAACTGAAAATGGACATCCAAGTTGTGGTCAGTGAGGCTCGCATTCTGCAACTTCGCAAAGTCTACCAGCGCGGAGAAACGGGAGATCACAGAGAAATCCTCCCGACCAACGACATCGTACTACACCATTCTCTCATGCGTACAATATCGAAATGACTCTGTCAGAAAATCACACCCAGAAGTTTTTGGTGGGGGACGAGCGCTCTTACCTGGTAATCTCAGTCAGTGACCCCACGGATTGTCCGATTGCCCACTCGACGCTCTGGTACCCTTCGCAACGTACAATTTGTTGCTACGGCAACATAGGTCGAGAACCCTTACTGGCCGTAACTTGCATGTTGATTTTCAGGAATTTCCCAGCCTCTGCGACCCAAGTTTCATGTGTCAGTTTGCTCCTTTCAATATCCCCATCAACGTGATTAAGTATTTTAAACGTTTTCTACGGTAATCCTGTATACAGGTTGTCCATAAACACCCCTATAATAAGCACACCACGCAAATTCTGTCATAGCCATCTTCAGTAGAAGGCCGCGGCCTTTGATCTGGTAACCCTGGCAGGAACACTTCTTTGTCTCGCCAAAGGCAGTGGCTTCCCCTGATTCGCCGGTATGTAGAGCAGAATAACGAATCCGGTACAGCCAGGTGGGGTTAGTGGGGGTCAGAACCCCCCTCTTTAGCCGCCAAAAAAATTGGTAATGTTTTCACTTACATAAATTTCTTCATTTAGTTACGAGAACAGTTTAAAAATGCCTTATTTTGCACCTTGAAATCAAAAACTTTCTCGGTGGATAACCCCCGAATCACCGTTTCAAAAGGGTGAAAAATTAATTCCGTTTTATGTTTTAAAATTTTAATATTTTCATCAGCAACATATACTCTATTATTAGTTACTAATACTGTTAAAATATCACTATTTTTCACCTTAAAATTCAAATTTTCAAAGGGGAGGGCCCCCGGACCCCCCCCCCCCGCTTTAAAGAGGTGGTCGGTGTTTCTTCACAATATTCCCAAGCCAAAACCCCTAACCCCTCCCTTTCACAAATCCTGGCTACGCGCCTGGGTGCAGCCATTGCCTTCGGAGAGCTAAAATAAGTGTTAAAATGACCCTTCCTGTCAGGGTTGCCAGCGATAAAGCCGCGGCCTTCTGCTAAATATGGCTATGATTCTGTGCAAAATTGAAGGCAAAAATGTAAGTGGCGAAATGTTGTACGACGACATTTTACGTGCACAATGTGGCAACACTGTATGTTACGTCAAGTAAACGTACAATCGTATTTGGGCTGCTCGGGATTTTAACGTACACCTGTAGTAAGCAGGTCAGAACTGTGGAGCGCAAGAGAGGACTAACTACAGTGCTGTGTTGCCACGCTGTGCATGTAAAATACCGTCGTAACATTTTACCACTAACATTTTCGTTACCAATTTAGCCCAGGATTCGCGTGGTGTGCTTATCACGAGGTTGTTTCTGGACACCGTATTTACTAATTAGTTTAAGCTTTAATATTACATAGTATTGAAGGGATTAGACGCCAAGGAGTATGAGTGCACTTTCATGAAACATGAATTTAGTGCATATTTTGGTTGTTAAAATGTAGAGTTAATAATTTTTTGGCCGAGAGGTATGTGTGACACAGTCTCGTGGGCCACAATTTAATGGTGTTTTACAAAAACAGCTGTCATGAAATATGCTGTTAGTGTGAGAAGCGAAGATGTTATGAATGTCACTTATGTCCTTTGGCTTCTAAGCCCTTCAATTACAATTTAGTTTGAAGGCAGGTGCTGAATTTAGGCCTTTCGGCGAAATGGTTAACTGTGTCTCTGAAACTCCTCCTCTCTCAAAAACAGTTTTGTTTAAAATCGTCATCTCCATGTTGGCTGATTTTACCCAGGCAGTAAATACTATGGTTTTAGCTAGTTATGTAATTAACGGAAATCTTGTTAGTAGACTTTTTAGTCGAAACCGTATAATTTCTTGCTTTGAAAAAAATAGCTATCAAAGCAACAATCATTAGAAATAAATGCCTGACAGATTTTTGATATCTGCTCTATTTTAAGTTTTAAAAAATAGTTATAGCAAAAACAGTTTAAACTAAAGAGCTTGGCCTTAAGGCCTCGCTCTTTAATTTTGCAGTGGTTTCGAAAAAAAAAATAACGCAAATTAATACATATATCAAAAATTAATTTTTACAGTTTTAACACTTATATAGTATCGTTAGAGCCACGATTTAATGGCGAAAAGATATTTGCATCATTTAGTTTCAATGCCTTATGATCACATCCGCAACTGTGTTTCATGGCCAGTGATTGGACGTTATAACTGTCACTTGTCTTGAGGTTCTATTGACAAATCACAGACGTATTACGTCATAGTATCCTCATTGTTATTGGTGCAGTCAAATGAGGGACGTGTCTGAGCAAAGACACGCTGCCAATAGCCGTGAAGCAGAGCTGCCGAGGTGCACGTGAGACACTGAAACAAAATTTTGCGAACATCTTTTCGCGACAAAATCGTGGCTCTAACCATCGTTTGTATCTTAAACTTTCTGTTTCAAATACACCAAACGAATTTTTACGTTTTTGCCCCTGAAATAACTCATATTTTGTTGTCACAATAAGAAAAAATGAAGCAAAAACTATTTCTGCTAGCAAACGGCATATTATTGAAAAAAAAAAAAAAAAAAAAAACGCTCCTGCAAAATTGTGTATCGTATGACTGTTCACAGCCTCAAATTTTTTCAAAACATTTGGTTAAAAAATATTCGGGTTATTTGCAATTGTTTGAAATAAACGAAGGATTATCGCTAGAGGTACGTAAATTTTGCAGATACATTCCAGGTCAGGTTGAACGCCAATTATGTATACTTCATTGTCATGTCTGTGACTTACTAGCGGCTGTTACGAAACGCTTTTGACAACTGCAAGCCAGTAGTAAACAAGGAAATAATGTGAAGTACTATCGCTTGCTACCTGCTTGTAAGGTTATAAGCCAAAAGTAAATCGATTGTGGCCAGTGGGTGCACAGGACTGACAAGTCTAGGTTGCTGCCAGACGAATCCGCCAAATTGACGTACCTCTAATTATGGCCTTAACGCAGTTGAACGCGATCACTCGTCTTCTCTGACCATGTGACCACGAGCCTTGAACTGCTACGGCCTGCGTAATTAATCATATCTTACTGCGGTGGGCATAACTTTCAAAGCTCAGTTACAGTCGCCATATTGTATTAATTTATTTTATGCTTTTATGAATTTGCAAGAAGAGCAATGGGTAGAGATGATGGTTTATCGCGGGAAAAGTGGACTGTTTGATGGATTTCAATACACGCCCAGCTTACCAGAAGATTACTGGCTTTAGCTTGCACGTGGAGCTATTGCCCTATTTGACTGAGCTAATAAGAATCCTGATATTGTAATATTGGATGCCTGGTATTGGTCTGCAGACAGCTACGTTGTGTCAGTGTTTTCAAGGCTATCTTGGCACAAAACATTTTCGCGATATACCATCATCTCTAGCAATGGGGAATTTGCGACTATAACGCTAATTCTATTTACCAACATTACAGTTCCAGCATGGCAGTGGACGTTTTAAGATGTACTTAGACCACAATCAGTGCAACCATTTTTGTTTGTATTCTTAATTGGTTTGAGTGAGTTCAGACGTAAGAGTGTGTGGTGTGTAATTCAGCACTAAAAGTATCACTTCAGAATTGTAGGTTTCGCGAAGTTCATTTGAGAAAAAACTATCTCAGATAATAGTTGTTGCCAACTTTCTGAGCAAATATTTTTCTCGAGTAACGTATACCTGAAGAACAATCTCCGACGCCGAAATCTCATCTCGTACAACTAATAGCGGGGCAAGAGATCAGGCTTAACAAATGCATAATTCTGGATAACGGAAAAGGCCTCTTCTACGACCTCGTCATACTCTGCACACCTCCTCTAAAATGTTCTGTCAACTGTTGAGGTCGTACAACTCCCCTACACTTCTTACCCTCTAACAAAACCATACACACCGCCTGTTGTCATCCCTTTACCTTGTCCATAAATCATATGCACCGTCTATTGGCGTTTGTGTATCGTTCCTCCCATTGGCTACCACGAGACATGACGAGTTCGTACACCAGACATAAAGCCGAAACCCTATTGGCCATAGCATCCAACATTCGTCACCGCCCCGCATAACCACCAGCTTAGTGGGGAGAGGAGAAGATGTTCTGTCAACTGACGAGGTCGTAGAACTGACATAGCCCCTTTGGATAAATATTTGCTCATAAAGTTCCCAAATATAATTATCAATTATCGTAGTTCTGTAGTTTTCATATATTGACTTTCAAAAAGTGCAGATCTCATGTAGAACTCAGCACTTATTTATCTACCACGCCCTCTCAATGTACGTTAAGGTTCTACTGCCATACCTGCATTGTACTGCAAGGTAAATATATTTGTTCTATAATCACACATTTCACATTTTTCTCGTCTCAAAATTAAAAAAAAAAAATTCGAAGAATAAAATATTATTCAATATAGCGACTGATACTGTGTTACTTAAGAGTTTACCTTAGTTGTTAAGGCCTCGCTCTCTAGTTTAGCAGTGGTTACGAAAGTATTTTTACTAACGAAAATTAATACATGTATCAAAAATTCATTCTGGCAGTTTTAACACTTATGTATCAACGTTTGTATATGAATTTTTCTGTCGCAATACGCCAAACAGGTTTTTTTTAATATAGATTTTTGTCCCTGAAATAGTAAATATTTTGTTATTAAAATAAGCCAAAATGAAGTAAAATATTTTTTTTGCTAGCAAACGGTACATTATTACAAAAAATTCTCTGGAAAAATTGTGTATTGAATGACTGTACACATTCTCAATTTTTCCAAAGCATTTGGTTAAATAATATTTTAGTTGTTTGCAATTGTTTGAAATAAATTAATCATGGCCTTAATGTTATTTCAGAAATCGAGAAGTTAGTGTTGCAAACATAACGCTGAAATAGGATGTACTATTCCCTGCGTACGTGACGTATTTCTGTACCGAGTAGTAGAAATAAAAAAATTTTTTTTTTTAATGTTTCGCAACGGTTTTATTGACGCCACGAACTGTTCAATCAAAGTTATCTTGACAAGTTGTCTCTGTGAAATCAGTGCACAGCTTTGGCGAGTGAAATATCAATGATTTGAAGCCGTGCGTGTGAATTATCTACGAACTGTTTCCACATGAATGTCCTCGTTATCTACGTCCATTGCAGAAGATCAGTCACAACGCGCAGCTGTTTTTCTACCGGTCAACATCCTGATGTCACGGCTGTATTGACATCTTCACGATAACACGATACGGTGGGGAAATTTTCTTGAAGCAAATATGCTGACAGTAATAAAAACATATGGGTCAAAGTCTAAAAAAAATATATGTAAGGCAGCCATACGAGAAAAATTTCACAACTCTTCAAGTTTGAGTGCACTGACGAAGTAAATAAAAAAAACCCGTGTGTCACCGCCACATCCAGCCTTAGTCATATTAAACAAAAATTATAGTTTCAATCTCATCCGTTGCAGTGGATGAAGTTTATAAATAGCATTGTGCGCACTTAAATTACTGTCGTGAAAAGTGGTATGAAGGAAATTGAAAATTTCGCAAATTTATTCTAGGACAATGTAACATCCAAACGCATGTGAAGAGTCCACTGTAAAAATGACGGATGTCACTAGGAATGAATTTCGCAGGAGAGCAATTAGAAATTTCTAAAACGCAATACTGAAACAGCCTATGTTGAAATTATAACTGCTGTTACTCATTAACAGTTAGCGTTTATTATATGAAACTCTGAGTTTAAACACCCATAGTGCTTTGTATTTCTATTCATAACTCATTTTGGGCGAAAAAGTGACATTCATCGCTTTTGCAGTAGACTCTTCATGTACGTACATTTCTTCTTCGTCTGTAATTGGACTGTCTTTGGAGAACTTGGAGCCAACGAGAAATCTGCATGTAAATAAAGACCGAATCACAAGCTACCTGGTTTGAGATGAGCTTGGTTGCTCACAGGCAGTATTTTAAAGGTCCTTGCAAGTAAGACTTCGGGACCCTAATCTATCCCTGTTCTCCCTTCCCAGTATTTTAAATCTATATTTTAGGTACGTTTTACTAATGAAATGACACATATTTTAAGTGCACAGGTTAAGACACATGTGTGAAATTCGCGTTAGTTTCTGATAGCAGCTATATTGTATGTTGCTGTACGTTCTTTCGACGTCTCCCATTGGCCCATAATGTCGTGGCCAGCCGCATATGGATAGCTTCTAACCAATAATGAAAGATACACGGTAGAGTGAACAATCAATCTTCTACAGAGCATTTACACTCATGACTGAAATCACATACATACAGGCACGTGACCAACTAACTCGCAATTGTGCTCAAGTACATACAGAACAGTGTAGTCTAGCCTGAGATTAATTTAATACCGTAATACTGCATGCTTCTACGAATGTAGAACATATTTCGGGCTATATATTACTGCCTATGCAGGCTGTTTGGTAATTATAGGTACAAACGCAAGGGGTGTGTCGAGGACGATGAAACAAGCAAATAATGCCAGTAAACATAGTTCAGGAAACCAATGGCTTACCCAATACGACACATTACATGTTACGGCAACCAGTGTTCCCAAGGATCAGAACGTCAAAATGCTGCAAGTGTTCGAAATGGGTGTCGTTGTGAAGGCAGGCTTCATCACGTCTTCGCATCGATGCCCGCACACGTTCAAAAACCTTGCCATGTTTGCACGTGTCCATACATGGTAACGGGAAAACCGTCGTTTTTCTGACCTGTGTTTATTAACATTAATTATTTGTTTCATTGTCCACGACACACCCTTTTCGTTCGTACCTAAAATTACCACACATCCTATATATGTTTACTAACCAAAGAATGGACTCAAAGTATGAGAGGACATTGTACTGAACGTTGGCCACTTGTATTCATTGAAGGTCACGTCCTTGGTCCTTGGATCACGGCTATACCTTTTCATGCAAAATTCTGTGTAGTGGATTGTATGACTGAGTGGATTAAAATTATAGAGCAAAACAGACTTTAAGCTCATGAATGTTTTAGTAACTGTTGGCAATAGAACAGGAAACTAAGACAAAGCACAGTGCTGACATGAAGCGATGGAAATAACTACCCTATTTCAATTATCTTTATGATAAGTTCTTAGTGGGGAATGTTAGTTTTTTTTTTTTTTTTTTTTTTTTTTTGAGCCGTAACATTTTTTCTAATTGTGTTAACAACATTTTCTCTTCGACGAAGCATAGAACATATTCTTGGTAAACTGCATGGCATTAATAATAATGAAATATCTTTCATTAATTCGTCATGCTGATTGCGTTGCAATAGAATTCTTGAAAGCTAATCTATAATCTCTTGCAATGATTATGCGTGGCAAGTTAATGAAAGATTCAATTATTATTTTTTACGTTAATGAGTTTAACAAGAATACATCCTATGATTTGTTGAAGAATACTACTGGAATAAATGTTACTGCTCAAAAACTGAAAATACAATAAAATTGTTTAAAACTCCCTCTTAACACACTAGCGAGCCTCCTTAAATTGGCTCTTGTTGGTATGATATTTTCAGAAGAAAATTATCTTATAAAGCTACCTAAAATGTTTCAAGTAACCCCGAGGATCGCAATGTTGAAGTTATCAGACCGTTATCTTCCAATCAGAGCGCTGCGGGTTCTATTCCCGGTTGGTTCAGTCACGATTTTTACAGGTGGGAAACGTAACTTCTTCGAAAACTAAAAGTTTAAATCAAAATTTCCAAAAATTAAAATTTGTAAATGTTATTAATAGTTTTTGGCATTTGGTATCTAATGATTAATTATATGTCGGCTCTGGAGTGTACAGAGACGTAACGTGCGAGGAGACACGGACCAGGGGAACTGATTGCTATGGCCCGGTAGTTTTAGCGAAAAGATGTTTGCAACACTTTGTTTCAGTGCCTTACGTGCGCACCTGCATCTCTGCTATGTGGTCAGTGAATGGATGCCGTAACACCCAGCGTGTGGAGGTTGAACCCGCAAATTACAGACGTGATGTGTGCCGGTTACCCGTGTACTGATTGGCACAGTCAAATGAATAACAACTCTGCACAAAAACACTCTGCCAATAGCGATGGAGTTGAGCTGCAGGTGTGCACGTTAGATACTAAAACAAAGTGGGGCAAAAATCTTTACGCGAAAACTACAGGGGTCTTACTGATTGGCGTGCCTGGCGGCGCGGATGGAGCCGATCCGTTCCTCTGAAAAAGTATTTATTCTCAGACAAAATTTGAAACAATTTTACAAATTTACTGTAAATATTGCCAGCTACAAATTGGTTTCCAACAGTCACAGCTTAAGACGTATAAGATTAGCTTACCAAAATTGTGTGTGTGTATTTAAAGAGATAATCGGCATGTCGGCCACTGACATACGTGTCCCCCCTGAAATATTAGCTACTGCGCATGCCAACGTGATACGTGCTCCATATTACAGAGAAGCAGCACTTCGTGAGGATGCAGTTGGCCGAGGCTCTGGCGTCCAGGCGCTCTCCAAGGACATCCGAGGACTCGCTACCAGACCTGCTGCATGACGTGCCTCTAGACGTCAGGAACAAGCTCGAGGTGAGCACATTGCTACCAACACTCACATATCACTGAGACAACAGCCGAGTCCAGCATTGAGTCAATCATTATTTGTCACTTCACATCTCAACATCTCTGTCTGTAGGACAGTCACCTGTTCTGCGCTGTTTCCCAACCTCATCTTTGTCGTCACGATTATTCGTTTCCTTTTCGAACTAAAACTCAAATTCCTTTTGCAGTATGTCATAACCCACACTGTTGACTTGGATGGTTCAAGTAATATTCTGCCCGTTTCACTAGTGTTCACTTTGGCTCTTCATTGTTTATATTTTTTACTGTAGGGAATTGTGACATCTGCATGTCCGTGCTTTATTTTTTATCTTATTCTGTTGTAGACAATCTGGTTTCAATTTGGCTTCTTAGTCAAATTTCTGTGAAATACTTTCTTCAAAACTGATGTTACCTTAAAAAAATAGTTTCACCAATGTTTTAAATTTGGTTGATTCTTTCGTAAGTATTTAAAGCAGTTTCTTTCTGTCTAGTATATCTAATATGATATTTTTATTCTTGCTAAGGAAGAGATTCACTAGTTGGAGTCAGCCAAATCTTAGTAATAACACCACGAATATCAAGATAGTGGAAAACGTAAATTTAATCTGTCATGAGAATGTTAGCGGCTAGTGAAAATTAACATAATCTTACAATAAAAAAGCTTAAAGTTGTAGTAGAGTAAGAAATTAACGCGACATTGAGGACTAAGAGGGAGGATCAAGATAAACAATATCAGGTAAGGTTGCCACTTACGAAAATACGAACTAAGATCTCCATGAGGTCTCTGATACTTTCTAAATGTATAAGTAGCCTCTAAAACAAACTGCGAACTAGCTCAGGGAACCCGACCGTATAATGGCGACATGTCAGACTCCAGAGTCGCCATACTAAACTACAAAACTCTATGGAAACCTCCGAAATACCACGCAGATCACCATCATGCTCTGAGATCATACGGACTACTGTCATGCTCTAAGACTCACACAAGCCACCATAATATTCTCTAAGACTCATACACGACAATATCGTTCTCTGGGACCAACATGATCTAAATAGTCCGTACAGACCACTGCCAATCTCGGTAAACTCCAACGTGCCAGTTGCGGGCCCTTCAACGGGCAAGATTTTTTTCGCAGTGCCAGGGTAGTTTTAAATACATATACCCTATCGGACATGGCAAACCGAGCATTGGGCAACAGAGAATGTTTTCTTGGGGCTTAACATTTTCTCACAAAATGACAATGTCAGACTCTTGAACTTCAGTGTGTTTGTGGAATTAGAATAACGTAGATGAAAAATATATCCTTACAGCATTTTTATGATGTGCTGTTTTCCTCAGTGCAGTGTCTTGTCATAGTTTAGGGATGTTGGTCAAAAAAGCTTGTTTGTATCTGGCAGCGATTCTCAAATGTGTCTTACGCCTTATATTTTTTATATTTTAAACCAATAATACTTAGAGACCTGAAAAATTCGCGCTTTCTTTTATGCGCAAGCTAGAGTTCCAGCAACTATAGGTCTGTATCATGTTCACAATTGACCGTTGACTTACTCGACACTTCCTGGATGTAGCCGAGCCAATAATAAAACTGTCTCTGAATACAGACCCATTGCACAGTGTCAGCGAGCAGCTAATAAACAACTGCTGTCTGCACGATTTCACAAATATTCTTGGAGGCTAGCCTACAGGTCGGTGAACCCGCGAATTTTTCCTGTCTCTAATAATACTGTTACTGGTGTTTCATAGTAAATAACACCCTATGTTATTCGCATTTTGCTACAGGATTTTGAAAGTATATTTACAATAATAACACATTGTTGCATTCGTAGGCCAGAGTTACATAGTTATACCAAATGCCCGACAAACTTAAAAGATAATGGAAAAAGTATGTTTCATAATCGGACGTCCGGGGGAGCAGGGGTTCGGCAAAAAAGAGAGTGGAGTAATGTATTTGCAACCGTGCCGATTAGGAACAGTTTTTGAGAGCTGTGCTGGTTGCATATCTTGTAGGTAGTTCAGTAGAGCTGTGTGTTTTGTATACATATTCACAACTGTCTTCTGAGAACGACAACGAAGTCGGGAACAGTACTTCACGGCCGATACCTCCTTGAATTGAACTACACTTTACAATACCTCTATTTTTCTATATAAGTTGGACACTGCACTTTAATAACGACCAATACGCCCATTTTCCGGGAAAAGGTCCCTACGACGACCTCCTTTTGCAGAAAATATCTAACTGATCACTTGGATTAAGTGATACGGCAGAATTCACCTCAACAAAAGCATATTGTGTGTTTAAGCATAAGGCTTCTCAGTACATATGTTTGCGTCTATTTACAGTGATCATTATGCTATTTCGAGACACGAGTTTGTATCGAAAAGGTATTTGCACATTTTTGTTTCAATTCCTTTGGTGCATATCGGTTTTAACCTGCGCGTTTTCTTTCATACATGCCTCTCATTTGACTACACCAATCATAATAAGGTTGTCGTGACACCATACGTCTGTTGATTTGTGCGATAGAATCATAATTTTGTTTTTATGAAATTGTGTTGGTTTTGTAGACGATAGTTGCGAGTGCAGTTTCCACTTACGAAACAATTTTAGCTCTCATAATTTTTTCATAACGGTGCCAATTTGCTGGCTACGGAAGCCATTTTGCTGGCGTGTGTGAATAAGTTCGCTCTCCTACCTGCTATTTTACTTTTGTATTACTGAATGTTCTGTGCCTGAGCTTACACTGACAGTTCTGGCTTCAGTTGGGCATTATAAGTCATCTTGGAATAACTTGTTTTTACCTTATTTTGATTCCTTATAAACACCTACATAAAACATGCAATTATAACTCTCCGGTAAAATACGTTACATTGTGATAGACACAAAATTAGAGCGACGATTCTGTTGCGAAAAGATTTTTGCGCCGCTTTGTCTTACGTACACATAGACAAATCCGCTGTATGGTTATTAACAGCATTTCTTTCTTCAGGCATGTCTCTAATCTGATTGCACCAATAAGAACACGGCCATTGTGACAAATACGTCTGTGATTTGACCGTAGAACCCAAGACAAGAGAGAGTTAAAACAGCCAATCACTGACCATGAAGCGAGGTGCAGATGTGTACATAAGACATTGAAACAAATTTGTGCTTTTTTTTTCGTGATAAAATCGTGATTCAACTCGTTATTCAGTGACATCTGGTCAATAATAATGACTTGACTAGTCATACATTATTTCTAAATGAAAGTAGTTTCACGCCGTTTCCGAGTCGTCAGAAAATGCATATAGGCTATACAAGTTGGTTACAATATCTGAAGGCATTTGTTTAGTGTTAAAATGCTATTGCAACAGTTTAGTTGTTTAGATGAAAATAATGTTACAATTTAAAAATGGAACGTTCAACACATGGTGGGACCCAACCTTCACTCATCCATCATCGTGTAAGGACGCACCTAGGGCTGATTGCGTAGATCTTCGCGTAAACACTTGAGATATGTGAAAATCTGGAAAAACTTGAGGAAAAACTAAGATTTTTTTGTTTACACAGCACAGTCAGGCCACGTGATCTATCTTTATTAAAGGCGTTCAAATGTGAATAGTTCATAATTTTATGTTGTGTACGAAATAGTTTTGGTAAACGTTACTATAAGTGACACGGGAAATTGTTGCATGCATTGTATTCCCATATCGCCATGTTACAATCAAACTGCATTTTAAGACAGCGCACTTAAATACTCTTAATTAAGGCATGCCAATATCCGCCAACTACAAACGTCAGATAGGCACATAGTAACTTGACATCTAGTCTGACGTCAAATAAAAATGCGACATTTGCATGTCTCATGTATAGATATGATGGTTTATAGCGGGAAAACTTGACTGTTTGCTGGATTTAACACACGTTCAGCTTACCAGAAGATTACTGGCTTTCGCTTTGGAGCTGTTACCCTATTTGACTGAGCCAATAAGAATCACACTGTTATAATTTTTAATGACGTCTATTGGTCTGCACAGAGCTACGTTGTCGCAGACGTTTATCAGCCAATCACACATGTTTTCAAGGGTATGTTGCCACAAAAAATGTCCGCGATATGCCATCATCTCTATTCATGTGTCGAGATGGACCATCTCAGACGTAATTATCACATTGACAGGAACTGAGCAGCACGCTACCGGAAGACTTCCCAGCCAGATTGTACGATGACGTCACAACACGATACGACCTGCCCCACGAGGCTGTGAAGCGCCTCGTGCAGTTCAAACCGTACTGCAGCCGCAAGAACCTCTGCTTCAACCCCGGAGACATCGGCTCCCTCTGCTGTCCCTTCGACAAAGGCTACGACATGCGCGGGTTTGAGTGAGCGCACACACCGCCGTGACTGACGGCCTCGACGTTCCCGTAGGCCCTGCTACATTGAGACGGTGGGATTGTCGCTGCCGTGCTGTTGTCTTGCCGGCGTCGTTCTTCTCCTTGCTGTGTGCTACAACGAGAGACGTTGCTTTACTGGCGAGTCTAGTTCTTGCAATACCTAACAGAGGCCAGCTCAAAAGCTGTTCGTTTTTTTATTCTAATTGCAAAATCTTTAGAGTCCCGGAAATTTCGCGAATTCATTTGAGAAGACGTTAAATTTTAAACCCTGTACACGTTAATTACTTCCACGACTGGGCCACTCCTATGCACCTCTTCCTCAAGGACTGTGAACCAAAAGCTGACCTTCATGAAAACACTCACTGACTACCTTGTTATATGTACAACTGTCCACTCAGTGTAGCAGCAGACAATATACAAGTATCTGAGGACATAGTGTATATAGTACTGTGCAGTCCAGCCTGCTGGTCGTTGAACCCACGACATTTCCGGATTCTTAAAAATCTTGTATGTTTTTGTTTTAAACTTAATAATTTATTACTTGCAACAACTATTAATTATTTATTTTGTATTTTTTGCTCATTGTTATTCCGCGTAAGCACGCACCTCAATGGCTCGTAATTTTCGTGGAACCATATGTATGGCTGATCGAAACACTGTGGTGGCCATCTGATGAACGTGAGTCGATGGATTGTCGGCGAGTTGTCGGTGAAAGATAAAAGATGGCCATCTTCACCGTCCCCGACAACAACACGACAACGACTCTGATGTCATGGTCCATGGCCATCTTCAGTAGAAGGCCGGAGTCTTGAATGTGGCAACACTGCATCGGAGGCCTGCTACTTGTCACTTCTTGGCCACCCTAGTCTCTGCAACGTGTATAGATGCAGCTTTAGTGGCGTGTACACGTCTACACTGACTAGGGCAGCCAATGAGCGACCGGTAGCAGGTCTCCGATGCAGCGTTGCCCCATTCAAGACTCCGGTCTTCTACTAAAGGTGGTCACATTCTCCAATCAGATGTAGGAATGGCAACAACTGGGCACCGACCGACAATTCACCGTCTCTATGTAGCAGGGCCTTAAGACTTCGTGGTCCTGTATGCTCCGGATGTAATATAGAGTGAGCTGCGCCACGAGAGTTTATATTCAACGTTTGGTACTCATTGTCCATTGAAGAATTCGTTTGAAGAAATAAAATATTATAATTGAGATTTTGTATTGTATATTATTATTTTTCATTGGGCTTCACACCTTGTCGAAGTCAAGGTCATTAAAGACGGTTACACACTTTCACATAAGGACATGAACAAGTAAAGGATTCGGCCATGGCCTATGTTAAGGATTTAGCATTCACCTGGCATTCACCACGGACGAACATGAAAATCCTAAAGTCAGGAATCGAAACCGTGACCTCCGAAATGCAATTCCAACGTGTTACAGTTTACGTTGTAGTAAATAACATACAGAATGCTCGTAAAATATCTGGCAAGAAGATTGTAAATGCTGTTACAATAGGCATAGGCATTTACTCATTTTTAAAGGCAAGATTTAAGCTGCATGTGCTTCACTCTTACTAGATACAGTAGTACATAGAGATAAGCACATACACAAAGCAAGTTTTAGTATTGAGAAAAGTTGCATCAGGATCAACTTTCGCTTAGTACTAATACTGTGTAAATAGGTTTGGCTAATCAGAAGCCACGATAGCAATACTACATTGTCGCACGAAAGGCTAAATTAGCAGATAAAAAAATATTTTGTTTAATGTGGTTGTACAGAGAAACGACTGTCATATATTCAATTATGAAGAGACACAATGTTGCAGATTTGTAAAAGTGACATAAGTGCCACAATAGGAACTAAATAAATCTGTATCAATTATCTTTAGATGCGTTCAAAAACGGAACAATAGTATTTAAATATGGAAATATTGGGATTAGTTAATTTTTCTACATGTCGGCATCTGCATCACCACATATTTATACACATCAATAACAGGCAAATTTCTACCACTTATTTCTTAAGTTTTTACAATTGTAGCGAGCTCCCCGCACTTGTGTCTATGTTAACGATAATCTTACCACAATAACTATGTATGTGTTTAATGTTCGTTGTATTCTAGAATTATGGGTGATAGTGGGAACAAAAAAAGTTGCATTGCCACTGAGTTATTCACTGCGAATTTTTCAGTTTAGTGTGTCAATTTGTTTTAGGTGGCGTACATAAAACCGCAAAATGCAAATTTTGACGTTTACGAGTCATTACGAAAAACTATGAGAGATGAAAGAACATTTCATAAGAGCATAAAGTAGTCACAATTTATGTCTAAAATAAGAAAACAAATCTGGAACAAATGTAAAAATAGTAATATGACGTCGAAAATTGCTGTAGATAGTGCATACCCTTAAAGGTTTACTTGTTATAACCTACTCCACTCCTACAATACATTGTGACAATGATAACTCTTTCCTACCGCACACCTATACAAACACTTTGCCGTGTAGTGTGTGTTAAGAGGCCTCCCTACCTGCGCTTGATATGTGTTTCAGCGAGCTGCGATTATTCATTTTTTGACTAAACTACTAAACGTGCATTATATTTGTATATCTACGAAAATAACACACACTTCAAACTCTGTCACTATAGTTTTAAAAATTCGGCAAGTTTATTTAAAACATCATTTTCGGACCCCCCAAAGTGGCCAAAAATGTTTTTTTTTTTTTTAAACTGACATGTCTGTTAAAATAACAACTGGATTCGAAAAAAAACAGAACTGTAGAAGCAAGCGTTAGACTTTGAACTATGACAGTCACAAATAAAATAATGTGGTCACCGCTTAAAGTGTCATAGGAAAAAGGATAACAGTAAAGCACTGCGTACTAGCTGAGTTTCTTGCGCGGAAAGGCGATAATGCATTAGATACGTCGGTTAACGGCAACCTTACCGTTCCTGTCTCACACACACAAACACAGCATATCTATAGATGTCCTTTAACTGTTGAATGCTGCACATCAGCAGGACAGAAAACTGTATAAAGGCAGTGCACATAATAAGTACCAGAAATGCCAGAACTGCAAATCGTCTGCACATGTACATGTGCAGAGACATAGCCATTAGTAGAAGGCCACGGCCATAAATCTGGCAACACTTCCAAGAAGAGTTATAACACTTTTTTTAAGCTCTCCAACGACAAAGGCTTTCCTTCATTTGTCGGCGTGTAGGCAAAATAACTAATCAGGGACAGCCATTGCCGTTGGAGAGCTAAAAAAAAAGTGTTAAAATGACCCTTCTTTACAGTGTTGTCAGATTTATTGCCGCGGCCTTCTAATAAAGATGGCTATGGCAGAGATCTAAAATTGTTCGCGTTTTCTTCCGGACACAAGCTAAAATTAAAATCACTTTTAAGTTCGTGTCATTTTCGTAAATGTCCCTTGACTTACATGCTATCTTCTGATAGGCGCTTAGATGATAACAATAAAGAAGCAGCTAACTGTAGGTCCAATCATGTGACACCACTGTGTCAGCGAGCAGCCAATGAGGAACTGTTGTCTACTTGAGTACACATATACTCTTGGAGTCTAGCCTACATGTCAGTGAACCCGCGAATTTTTTCGATTATCTTTAGAGGTACGTCAATTTCGCAAATACATCCCAAGTCATGTTGAACGCCAAAATATATACTTCATAATCACGTGTGTGATTAGCTGGCGGCTGTCACGAAACGCATTTGACTACTGCAAGCCAGTAGTAAATAAGGAAATGATTCATAGATAGGGCCACGATTTTGTCGCGAAAAGATTTTTGCCACACTTCGTTTCAGTGACTCACGTGCACATCGGCAGTTCTGTTTCAAGGTTATTGGCAGCGTGTCTTTGTTCAGACACGTTTCTCATTTGACTGCACCAATCAGAATAAGATTATTGTAAGTCTGTACGTCTTGTAATTTGCCAAGGCAAGTATAGTAAAATCATCCAACCACAGACGATGTAGCAGAGCTGCAGGTGTGCACTTGACGCATCGAAACCAAATGTTGCAAAATCTTTTCGCCATAAAATCGCGGCTCTATTCATAGAGCTATCGCTTGTAATGTTGTAAGCCAATTAATAATCGACTGTATTCAGTGTGTGTACAGGACTGAGCAATCTAGGCTACTGCCAGATGAATCCGCGAAATTGACGTACCTCTAATTATCTTGCGTACTTTTAATGTTTTTTTTGTTGGCCCGTAGCATTGCATGCCACAAACCTGGACGTCTTATCCATATTCCGGCATAAATAATACTCTCGCTGTCGGTATTTCTGACATACTAATATCTGTCAACTAGACAATCATGCACGACGCATCTTTAGCACAAACCGGAACAATACGCGGGTTCATTGACCTGTAGGATACCCTCTAAAAATACTTGTGAACTCAAAACAGACAACAGCTGTTCGTTTGCTTCTCGCCGAAACAGTGATATGGGACTGCGTTTAGTTACAATAAATTATGTTACTGGCTCACCGATTTCCAGGTATCACATAATCCAAGGGTCAGTTGTGTAAGCGACACGAACTTACAGCTTCTCAAATTCTTGCTTGAGCCTGGAAGATAACGAGAAATTTAGGTCACCAAACATCGGCGCACTCACTTCGAGACATACAGATATGTTAGTGAAAGAAACGTTCTTATTTTGTTTACTTGTAACTAGGGACCGGAAAATTTCGCTGATTCAATGACCTTCATGTTAGAATGCATTGTCCTGTGCATACTCAAGCCCTGGCCATTTGTCCATTAGCTGCTACTCAGTGGAACAACAGATAATGAATAGAGGTACGTAAATTTCGCAGATACATTCCAGGTCAGGTTGAACGCCAATTATGTATACTTCATTGTCATGTATGTGACTTGCTGGCGGCTGTTACGAAACGCGTTTGACTACTGCAAGACAGTAGTAAATAAGGAAATAATGCGAAGAGCTATCGCTTGCTACCTGCTTGTACGGTTATAAGCCAATAGATAATGGACTGTGGCCAGTGGGTGTATAGGACTGACAAGTCTAGGCTGCTGCCAGACGAATCCGCGAAATTTTCCGGCCCCTACTTATAACATGAACATGAGTCCGACCTCTGTAATTAGAATCCACTTGCATCTGTAGCTATAAGACGTAATCGTTACATTGACAGGGTCTGAGTAGCAAGCTGCCGCAAGACTTCCCCGCCAGACTGTACAATGACGTCACCTCCCGGTACAAGCTGTCCAAAGAGGAAGTGAAACGTCTCGTGAAGGGCCGGCGCGTCTGCAATCGCAAAGGCCTATGTCTGAAGCCCGGAGACATCACCACCTACTGCTGCTTTTTCGCCAAAGGCTACGACATGCGAGAGTTTGAGTGACCGCGCCTCCCCAACTGTGTGACATTCTCATCAGTAACTGTGCTCTACCATGAGTGTTTGTGATCTCACGTGTTGTGCACAGTGCACATAGTGTACGATGTATAAAGAAACAATACATCATTAAAGATTTCTCACTCGAAAATAACACATAACATCTATTACTAGAGCCCAAGATTTTTGGTGAAAAGAATTCTGCAACAGTTTGTTTCAGTGCCTCATGTGCACGTATGAAGCTTTGCTTCATGGTTATTGGCAGAATGTATCACTGCACAGACGTGGCTCATTTGACTGTACCAACAGGAACAAGGTTACTGCGACACCACACGTCTGTGATTTGCGGGTAGAACACTAGACGCTGAGAGTTAAAAACAGCCAATCACTGACCATGAAGCAAGGCTACATATGTGCACATAAGGTATTGAAACAAACTGTTGCAGAATTCTTTTCGCGAAAAATCATGGGCTCTATCTATTATTATTTATTCTAAAGTAGTATGTCAGCAAACACCAGTAACCAAAAGATTATGTTGATATTAAAATAATTGCCCACTTTCAGTAACTAAATAGGCTGGTTAGTAGTTTCTAGTGCCTTCTCAGTAGGTAATTTGGGCGTGGGGAAGGTGAGGGGGGCGGGGCGAGTCTCCTTAAGTGTGTTCAAATGGGGAAACATCTTATATTTGTATGGAATAGGTAGTGTCAGTTCTACTTTACTTGGCAGTATATTTTCCCTCTACAAAAAAAAATTAGCTCAGTCAGTTCCCCTGACTGTAGTGGCTGAGTTAGCCGTCATTCAGGCTATTTCATTGCTGTATTTCTAACTATTATGAGGCTGTATTGCAGTCTTTCATCCACGTGGTTGCATCCCATTTTTCTTGTATTCCTTCAATTGTTAAGGTAAAGTGACTAGTAGAAGTGAGATCTGTCTGTAACTTTCAATAGTACAATAAAAATGAGGCAAAATTATTCAATAGATAACCAACACACAACATAATTAATTTTGAGATTATCGTACCATGTAGTAGAAAAAGTTCGAAATACGTTCAAAACAAAGAACTAACGTAATATCAGTGGCGTATTGTGGTTGTGTTCCAAGGCTCTGACTATACAGTTTGAGTACGTGGACTCAGTGTGCTTACCTGTATATCCAATAAGCATGTGTTGTGTAGACCGAGGTATATTACTGGACAATACGTTCCTTGCTTCTTATATGTTACTGGAAGAAGAGCGTACCTGTTCCTGCAAGTATAATGGTCACACAGAAAACTCAGTGTCAAGTATAGTCATTACTAGAGACCAGAAAAATTCGCGTTTTCTTTTGGGCCCGCACTGACAAAAATGTTCTGTTGTAGGAACCATACTTTTGTTAAAATGCGGACAACGATCTAGTTTTGTTGGCAGTACTACTAGTTTTGTTGACAGTCCTAATCTGTATTGTTCCTACAGCAATATGCTTTGTAAAAGGATGATAATTCTTTGAACTTTCTACATAACATTTTGTTACACCTACAGAACAGATAGATGTAGGAACAGTGTGGATAGTACTGCCAACCAAACTGCTTTGTTGTCCCTATTTTAACAAATGTATAGTACCTACAACAGAACTTTTTTCTCAGTGCGAGTTAGAATTCCAAGAAGTGTAAGTTTGTGTCACTTTCGCAATTTGCCTTTGACTTATTTGACACCTCCTGGACGTATAAGTAATAATAAGCATGTACATAATACAGACCTGTATCACTTTGACAGCAAGCAGCTGATGAACAACTGCTGTCTGCTTCAGTTAACAAATGTTCTTGCTGGCTAGCCTAAAGGTCAGTGAACCAACGAATTTTTCCGGTCTCTAGTCGTTGCTTGTCCCTGCATGCCTTGGAACACGACCACGATACGCCACTGCGTAATATCATAATATTTGGAAAGAAAAAAATTTATGAGAAAAAACAGTATAAACACGGTTTAGATAAACACAGGAATCTTTGATCACAAATATCTCGGTTACATTTACCGGTATGGGCAGGGGCGTCATTTCAGGTTTTTCCAGGGGGGGGGGGGGCAAGATTTTGTTTTCAGACGACAGTGACCTTGTTGCATCTTTTTTATTAATTAAGCATGTATAAATTAGATACATTAATAACAAAACTTCAGTTTTATATCCTCAAGTTAGCATTATTTACATTTAAAAATACAAAAAATATATTTATACACAAAAACTCCAAATCCAGGGGTGGTGGCGTTTGCCCCCCCCCCCCCTGTAGCCCCAAATGACGCCCCTGGGTATGGGCCGGATTCTTTCTACACGACTCCGTACTGCACGCACACAAATATATTTCTGTAGTAATGTGTGGACCTTGTGTTGTAGTGAACGCCACACATAGGTGGGGTAGTAAGCTGTATAGAGGCAATCAAAACAAACAACAGAAATGCCAAAACTGCAGAACATCTGCACATGTGTTTTGTCGGTGTATATGGCAGTCTATTACGTAAACCTGAACTTGTCCGAATACCTGTATGCTTGGGTTCGTTTACTGCCTGCACCTATCTCATCCTACTTGTAGTTTGCCAATGGACAGGCTTTATGGCCCGGAGGCAAGCGCTCCCTCCACCCGTACAGGCGCTGCACCCTTACTTGCAGATGTAATGAAGTACACAACATATATATTTCCTTTATTCTTCGCCTTTCCTCTCATTCTTGATTTAATTTTTATTACTAGGCTTTCTGCCTGTGTTTTTATAAAACCTGCCCTCCTCAGAATTCGAATGTGTCTGCCCATGGCCGTCTTTAGTAGAAGGCCGGAGTCTTGAATGTAGCAACGCTGCATCGGAGGTCTGCTGCCGGTCGCTCATTGGCTGCCCTAGTCAGTGTAGACGTGTACACGCCACTAAAGCTGCATCTACACACGTTGCAGAGACTAGGGTGGCCAAGAAGTGACAAGCAGCAGGCACCCGATATAGTGTTGCCACATTCAACACTCCGGCCTTCCACTAAAGACGGCCATGCTCTGCCTCAAGCAGTCTTTGTGCCTTTACCTGAGATTTTTCTAATGAGACATAGGATTTTTCGCCAGTTTGCAAGGCATTCCGCTGGTCAAACGTTTCTAGTCTCCTGCTGAACTCGTTGGCATATTTATTATCGATGTTATGAAGGTTTTCTTCGTTAACGCCACTTTTCGTGGTTAATTGGAGACTGGCCAATGAACGGCGTGGCTAGCACAAACATCTCAAGACACATGTCACTGAATGAAGTGTTCTAGTTTAGTTTACTATGAGCATGCGTATTAGTATGGCCACTGTAATTAGAATCATCCTGTACCTGTAAGACGTAATCCTTAGTTGGCAGGAACTGAACAGCAAGCTGCCAGAAGACTTCCCCACCAGACTGTACGATGACGTCACTAAACGGTACAACCTGTCCAAAGAAGCAGTGAAACGTCTCTTGAAGTTTAACTATAACTGCAACAGCAATGGCGTATGTCTCAGCATGGAAGACATCGGCGCCTACTGCTGCTACTTCGCCAAAGGCTACGACATGCGAGGGTTCGAGTGAACAACACCCGGCCGTGCCTGCCTGACATATCCTCGCAGAAGCTTGGGTCTCAATGTAGTCGCCACGTCGTCTGGGCACTAGAGAAAGACAGAGCTGCCCAGTTAGTGTGAAGAGACAACTTCACGTGTAGTGCACAATGTTTGTGAGCAACGCATTAAGAAATGAGGCACCATTAAAGAGTTTTCTACTGAAACAAATTATAAAAGTACTTCTTTTCTTCATGCATATTTCACATGATATCTCATGTGATAAAGAAATGTTCGAATTCCACTATCATAAAACTATTAACACTGCATGATCAAAATTCATAAATGTCTTGTCACATTAGTATGAACGCAACGAGTTTGATGAAATTCTGAAATTTATGTGACTCATAAAGCTACTTCACTTGTTAGTCGACATGCTGTCAAACAGAGAAAAAATATTTATGTGAGAAATCACTATGCCATACATTTCTCAGCGAGAATTCTCCTTGTGGCTGTTTACTTCTGTATGATATATACAGCTTACACTGTCAGCATTTTCTGTAAAATACAACAGCACATTACATTGTGTGATTATCAGACATTTCTTTCAGAGAAGAAGAAGATTGAACAGTATTATTAAACTTAAAGCATCGCGAGAGCTTTGTAAGTAAACAACAACGATTTGCATGAATATCATTATGCTTTCTCAAACACCCAATCACTATACACATCATCATACACAGAGGATAGAAGAGAGAGAGAGAGAAAGAAAGAGAGGTGATATGGAAATACATTCGTCAAACCTACAAAGTCTTCCAATTTTTGTTTTACAGTAGGTGGCAGTGTTTGATATCACCTTCTTTATTTAATATTTGCACCACCAGATAATAGTTATAATAAAAAATCGCTGTTAGAGCTGTACGGTTCTAACTGGGCTTCTAATAAAAGATAGCCAATGTCGATACAAAATCTTCAGTGTTATATACAGCATGTTGGAGTCTATATAGATAACAGTTAAACTTTCCTCACTATTTTCCAGTGGCTCTATGTTATAGAGGCCAATAAGGTGTATGTTCTAACAAAGGGTATTAATAAATTCGCCCATATATATATATATAACTGGAATAAACTTAGATGGATGATAAAGTTATCTTCTGCTCTGAAAAGTACGTTGCAGACTGATCGTAAGTGATCATACAAACGCCTCCGTGCAAAATATTTCACAAAACATGTACGTTAAAGATACGTACTCCAAAATAATTTATTAGGTTTACAAAGTTATGAATTTTGTTGCAGTTGTCTGTTAACACATGCAGGTTGTTGCTTTTACGACCGCAACTAACTATGTTATGAAATGATGAAAACACATGTGCGTTCTCAGAATACAGTTTGAATACAAACATGTGACAGAAAGTTACAGTAACAGACGATACAATCAAACAAACTAACCTTACAGCCAGTCGGCCATTGTGATAGTCACAGAAGTGAATCTCGTTAGTTTTAATTTATGTTAGTGCTAAATTATTTCTGACAAAATTGTCATAAATGTTCACAAATACAGTAACTACTTTCGATCTTGAGGACTTAGATAGCTACGAGTTAAGAGTCCAAATTCTCTTGAAAGATTACATCCAGTTTTTTTAGTTCACTGGGCAACGAAAGACTTTGGAAAGTTCCACCAGACTAAGTATTGAAAGACTCCAGTCCTTGAACAAGTACTCTATTTTGTAACGTCGAAAGAAGTAGGAGGGAAACAGTACATCAAAAGTCAAGAAGATTCCTGATTTGCTGTGTTCGGTGAAAACATTGAGTGGTTTGCTGAAGAATACGCTGCGGACGCCGAGAATACAGCTGTGTAGTAAGCCAACCATGTCATCTCCGTTCTGCTACTAAACTAACTGCATTTAATTCCTCTGTGAAGACTGCTTATTTAAAATTCATATTGAAATATGCAGACACAATGCATAAAAACAAAGAAAGGGAAGTCCTTCAGACTTCGCCAACTTTTCTGAGCGCTATATTCCTTACCTTACTATTTTAAGTTAGACTAAACTGTGAATATTTATGTCATCAGAGACAGACATATTCATCATGAACGTATAACAGTGGCAAAACGTTTGCTCACCTCACCAAATGAACCGCAATTTCCTAGATTTTTACTTTCCTATGTTAACTTCCAACTGCGAGTACATTCATGGCCGTCTTTAGTAGAAGGCCGGAGTCTTGAATGTGGCAACGCTGCATCGGAAGCCTGCTGCCGGTCGCTCATTGGCTGCCCTAGTCAGTGTAGACGTGTACACGCCACTAAAGCTGCATCTATACACGTTGCAGAGACTAGGGTGGCCAAGAAGTGACAAGCAGCAGGCCTCCAATACAGTGTTGCCACATTCAAGACTCCGACCTTCTACTAAAGACGGCCGTGGTACATTTCATAAAAAGTTTTTAGCTTAGACGCATGTCGTACGTCCTCTTAAAATAATCAAACATGATGCCATATTTATTTATTTCATGTACACGAAAATTTCGTAACCTTGTTTATAAAGGCCAAAGTCCTACGTATAAAAACAATACCTTGTGCTGTCACTATTTGTAACCTATCACCTAACACTTCAAGGATTACATTTTATTTAGTTTGCTAAGCATGACTAAAAATAACCAATTTTTTTTTCAATCAAACCAGTTTTATTGATTTATTCTAATTGTAACCACAAAACATATGGTAACGAGACTTTAAAAGTGCACATTTATTTGACTACGTGTACTGAGAGAGAATGTGAGACTATAGTCATCATTATTAAACAACTTATACAGCACAGATTGTGCACGAAACGATGCTACAACATTACAAGGTGCTCAGTTGGTCACAGAGTCATCAGAATGTTGCATGAACGTGCCAGAAACGTTACTGTTGTAATAGTACTAACTCAGCTAGTTTCATTTCTGACCAACATGTGCCGTACACGAATAACGGTAATTGCTTCTTATTCTCATGAACAAATTATTCAAAAATCGTTTCCCCACTAGCATTTGTGGTGTCGTGATTAGTGTATTTAAAATATCTTAAATTTTAATGAAATGCGTTATATTAGAAAAACTCTCACGACACTGCATTATGACAGGAACCATGTTTTTAAATGTAATTAAATACTAGTCATTTATATAATTTTTCTTGTATCGCTGATTGTGTAAATCTAATTGCTCAACCTTGATACAGGCTCTGTTACTTTTTTAATATTGTTTTATCATCGTTCTGATATTCAGGAATGACATTTGAAATGCTTGCAGCTTGCGCAAAGGTGTCTGTATATGAAGCGTACTAATCTAGAGGTTTAGAAAGCTGCTATTCGTACTGTAGCAATGTGCTAGTCACGTGTTCTCGAAGTGCTGTCAACGTGCTGGCAACGTGCAGGTAAAGTTCTGACGATGTGGAGACAAAGTGCAGGCAATGTGCAATGGTGAAACACGTTGCCTGTACGAGACGTCACGTTGCTTGCACCTATTATGCACGTATCTGGCACATCACAGAATGTTGTAGCAACATTACAGTGTTACAGAGTGACGTACATGCAATGCGTATGAAACATTGTTGTACTGCTAACTGTTAGAGAAGACATTTAAACACGGCACAAACAAGAAAAAAATTTCATCAATTAACCAAAATAATTAACATTATCACTACGATTTCATATTTCGAAACAGTTAATTATATTAAATTATTTATTATTTTATTTCACGGTAGAGTTTATTTAGTAATACTTTTGCCAAGTGATGTCAGTTTCTTCAGTTCATGGAACCTTCAGAATCACCCAAATTCACCTATTTATGGTAAACTTGTCGATGATTCAGTAAACTTTCGAGGGAAACAGTAAATGTTTTCCGGAACAACAAACTAACTACAATAACTTTTCCTCCTTAGTAAACCTTTTCACAATATCATAATTCTTTGACAAATGAAAATTATGACCTCGTGGCAGTTAAATTTTTTAAAAAGTAATAGATTCCGTGGAGTGTCTACGACAACCATGAAAGTGACCAGCGTGGTAAAGTCAACTCGTATGCAGCTTTGAGTCCCAGGTAAGGTATGATGATGAGTTTATGTTTGATCAAGTTTGTGCTCATCCCCCGGACAGGGAAGTAGTAAACTGTGTGTGTAATAAACACAATTATGTCAATATATCAGCGAATACGAAAATATTTTAGGTTATATATCACCAAATACAAAAATATTTTTAAGTTATAAGTACTGTCTGTTGAAAATATGTACTCTTGTACTACAGTCAAAAACGTTAGTTAATAGCGATAGATATATGTTTCATCTTAACACGCTTATTGATATATTTATAATGAATTATGAGTTATAAATACACTGTGAGATATTTTAATTTTCCTGTTAACAAACTTATTTTTATTTACGTTGGGCTATACAATCTTGTGTATAACTAACAGAAATAGAATAGCATAAATGCCTAAAAAAGAAAATTAATACTGTGAATTAGGTTCCACATATACAAAATTTAAAAAAATTAAGAAATTTGACATGTTAAGTAAAAATAATAAAAGCTATGGTGACGTGGGTAGACTATAAATGTTTGTTAACTAAAATCAATATACTAAATACACTGTTTCGTGTGTAGGCCTAGTGGAAAAACAATCAACTAATATAACATAAGTAATAGAGCTTACTTGTACGTAACTTTATATTCTGAATATCAAACTTCAAAGACACTGGCATAATGGTGAATGTCGTAGAGTTCAAATATTACGAATGTACGCCGGCTGTTTAGTCTTTTGCAGCATGAGAACCATTATTTCAATAGGGAATTTTGTGGGTTTAACTTTTGAACATATTTTCAGATGTGCAGATTCTTCTAGATAATCTACAACGTTTAACTGAAGGGATTCAAATATCTGTAACAAGTATCTGCACTGGTCACTGACTCTATGTAGTTGAAACTTGTACGTTAACATTGATTATTGAAACTTCAGATTAATTCAGCAAACCACTTAGATATCGCTATGTTGGCACTCACTCATTCATACTTCCTTCAGCCCGTGATTAAGCAGATAATCAGCATTTATTCGTTCAGCTATTTCTATCGCAGAGCTCAATTATCTACGTCTTCACATTCAGTTACAACAGAACTTTATTTTCCTAAGTTCCATTTTTCCGTTTCTGACAAACTTTGTATCCGCGGCTCAGAAAATATGCACACTATTTCTAGGAACATACATAAAAAAATTCTATGTGGTGGATGTCAAGCAAAGCTAAATAACATGACATATAATTTGTAACTCTATGTATTTCAACTGACATAGTTACTCGACTTAACATTTACATTTATGATATACATTAGTCACCGTATTAATTTAGTTTTGAAACTAATTTTCATATTATTGCAAAATTCTTAGTATTTGAATATATTCGTGTGCGAGTTCTCTAATACCACGGCTTACAATATTACTCAGTTACTTTCTTGTTTACTAGACACATTCAAAATTAATTACTGTAACACATGTGAAATTTGCCATTTTACAACACTTTACGGATAACACATAGTACCAATTATAAGTTAAGGAAAATAAATTACAATTTTCACGTTGAAAGAAGATATTGCATTGCTTTAGTGGTCGCAGTTGAGTTATCAAATCGCGGACGAAATAATTCGTTACGACTGCTGGGGTCCTTTTCTCATATTTGTAATAAGTTATATATACATTGCAATGGATATTGCGACAAAACTTTCGGTCCTATATGAGGCTACATGATTATACGCAATGGCCTTAAGATTTAGACAGGTACTATAAGTGCATATCTTACCGATACAAACACAACTAGCGGTGGAATTTGTTCCTCGCCAAACTAATAATACTGAGCTTCCTAACCCGTAGTCTGCAGCAGAATTAACCCATAGCCGTCTTTAGTAGAAGACCGCTGCCTTAGATCTGGCAACACTGGCAGGAAGGATCATTTTAACACTCCTTTGTCTCGCCAGAGGCGGTGGCATCCCCTGATTCACCGGTATGTAGAGCAGCAGAATAACGAATCAGGTACAGCAATTGCCTTTGGAGAGCTAAAAGAAGTGTTAAAATGACCCTTCCTGCCAGGGTTGCCAGATCTAAGGCCGCGGCCTTCTACAAAAGATCGTTATGGTTAACCTCGTCTGTGTCAAGACACGAGCGTTGATGACGACTGCAGCGGTCTAGAAAGGTACTAAGGTAAGTGCAGGTCAGTTTTATGAGCATGTGAGGCCGGTGGCAGCACATATCTCACCATTTTATTTTATATGCAGTGATAATGTTCGCTTGTACGCCCTCATACTTTCCTTACATGTTGGCTGCGATGTCATAGCTCTGACCTCGGCAGTCCTGGATGTCAAATATATCTTTAAATCAGTGGAGTGGGTGTGTTGTGTACAGACGTTGCAAATTACAAATTCATGAGTTGACTAACGGTAGAGATCCATGTTTTACGTGAAAATAACTTTGCCCCAGTTTGTTTCAGTGACTTACGTGCACATCTGTAATTCTGCTTCGTGGTTATTGGCAGTGTGTCTATGTGAAGAACAGTTTGTCAACTAACTGAGCCAATTACCAAAATGTCCCTGTAACACCTCAAGTCTGTGATTTGCCGGTAGAATCCCAAGGCTAGTGAGAGTTCAAGTGTATAATCACTTACCATGAAGCAGAACTGCAGACGTGCACGTAAAACACCGAAACAAAGTGGGGCAAAATTATTTTCGTGAAAAATAGTCCTAGCTATCGGTAGTGGCGAGGCACGAGTGTGATGCCACTTCTAGACAACTCTCAAATTTGTACAGACACAGAGAAGAACAGCTTACCTTGCAACACACCCACTGCACGCCACTGATTTAAGTGCACCTGATGTTTAAACAAGAAACTCTAGAAAAGCCCATTCATTTTAAATTATAAATCACATTTTTAATCCAAAAAGTATGAGGCACCCTAGAATTTGAGGTCCGGGTCAAATGCCTATTTTGCCCCTCCACTCTGTACACTTCAAACTTTAATCGGTGAGAAATGAACCACTTCGGTGAAATTCCAGACGTTTCCGTTAAAAAATGAACAACTTAAATCAGTAAAACCGTGCTCATTGTTTCAGAGGATTGATGCTACTGATTTAAAAGTGATTTTCCACTTATTGCCAGTGATTTTTCATCTGCCCTTTAATCTATTCTCAGCAAATTATACAGGTTGATCAGTTAGAAACAGATTGTTAACTGGAATTTCAGTGATTAATATTTCACTGATTATAACAGCTAATTATAATTTAGTATGTAGACACAGTTCTGGGTACGCGGACTTTACGTCTCGTCGACAGTGAGATCATTTGAAACGATGACACACAACTTGACACAAGGACAGAAACTGGCAGAAGGACCGATCGTTGTCTTTCTCAAGGAACTGGACCAGCATTTGACTCGAGAGATTTCGGGAAACCATGGAAACCCAACATGAGAATCCAGCGTGTTGCCGGCGAGCCAGAAACATCGCTGACGTCAGCGGAAGTTACGTAGAGAAGGAATCCTTGTTTGGCAAGTCATGAAGGTGACAGTTTCGCGTGTTGTAATTAAGACAAGCAGCAGATATTGGTGGCTGTCAATTATCACCTGTCTCCTTGTCAAGTATGTTCTTCCTGTATTACGCGGCTGACGAAGTCACTCCTATATCGCCTTCCCCCTGCCCTTACCGTACATCGGACCTGTCACGGCAACTACTCATGCCACGTATTCAAACATTCTTCTTTTGTTTCACCTGTAGTTGAAACACCTGAGCAAACAAGACGAGACAATTACCTAATTACCTGTCGATCTACAGGCTTTTGTTTGTAGATTATTAGTAGGGCCACGATTTTATGACGAAAATATTTTTGCATCAAATGGTTTCAGTGCCTTACGTGTCAATCCGCAGCTCAACTACATCGTCAGCGATTGGACGGTTTGACTCTCGCTTGTCTCAGGGTTCTATATCGACAAATCACAGACTATGGTGGCACAATCGCCTTCTTCTGATTGGTGCAGACCGTGCCTGGACAAAAACACGCTGCCAATAACCATGAAGAAAAGCTGCCGATGTGCACGTAAGGCACTGAAACGAAATGTTGTAAAAATCTTTTCGTGACAAAATCATGCCTCTAATTATCAGACATAAAAGTAATGGGGCAAATTTGCTTGTGCAATGCGTATAGTAACTACACTCTTGCAATTCGCGTCATTATTTGGTGACAGACCAGACTTTACTGATCTGTACATACTAGAATACAATATATGATTTTGTTTATCACCAGTCTATATGTGAATACACATGCAATGGGAGCCGCGGTGGCCGAATGGTCAGACCGTTCGCCTCCCACCAAGGCGATACGGACTTGATTCCCGGTGGGGTGGATTTTCGCATGTGGGGATCCTGCCGGATGATGCCGTTGGTCGGCTAGTTTTCTCAAGGATCTCCCTTCATTACAACGCCGCTCCATACTCGCCTCGTTTCACCATTCACTAGCGCTGACGTCCTCGATATAACGGGCTTACCAATATATATATATATATATATATATATATATATATATATATATATATATATATCACACGCAGTTTACATATAGCTGGTTATTCTACCGAAGAAATTTTGTTTATCCCCTCCCTCAAAGTATTCCCCACTGGAAAACACGACATTGTAGGCCAGTGGAAGGCATCGAGCGAGATAACAACATATTGCAGTCTATCCTGTTGTCAGAAAATAACGCGAAATATGCAGGGCTCTAGGAATTACTAGTGGCCGCTAGTTTTCTCGAAAGGATAATTGCATCAACTTATTCCAATGCTTAACCTGCACATATGCACATAGTAAAATAAGGTTGTATTTTTACAAGAAAAGATTGTAAACTTATTTCAAAACATTTATCAGTCTGAGCAGTACAACAAGACTGCCGCACGTCATTAAAGTGGTTTAAATTTTCCTGTGGGAACCAGTGGGATACATTTTTATGAGCAGAAAGTTTGATGTTAATCAAAATATCATTCGACGGCCTGTCACATTTGAAAAAACATTTTGTACTTTTAAAAAAGAATTTCTTGAAAACTGGTTGTTAAAATTTTTTTTGCGATGCATCAAACAATAGTTTTACTTGCAAACGTATACTTATCATTTGTAAATATACAAAAATATTTGTAAATGTACAGACATATTTGCATACTTTCAAGAATATCCTGAAAAATTTACAATGCTTTTGTAAATTTACGAAAGGTTTGGTGGAAACGAATTCCCAAAGAATTTTTGTAAGAGTAGAGTTATTTTAATGAGCAACCTTGCTTCGTGGTTATTGGCAGCGTGTTTTCACGTAAAGGCGTAACTTATTTGACTGTACTAACGAAACCAAGATTACTGCAACATCAAACGTCTCTGGTTGCATAGGGTAGCACCCCAGGATGCTGAGAGTTATAAACTCCCATTATTGTTACAGGTACGTGAATTTTGCAGATATATTCTATGTCAGGTTGAACGCCAATACCATATACTTCAATGTAACTTCTGAGATTGTACGACAGTTGTCTCGGCGCACATTTGACCCGGTAGAAAATAAGTAAATAATTCACAGCGCTATCACGTGATACCCATTTGTACGGTTGAAAGACAATTGATACTCGATTTTGGCCAGAGCGTGGAGAGATACAGACAGCTGCCAGATGCATGTATGAAATTCACGCACTTCTAATCATTGTCCTTGAAGCAGAGCTGCAGGTGTGCAAGTAGGACATTTGAACGAGTCGGTGCAAAAACCTTTACGCGACAATTTCCTGCTCATAGACTATGACTATTTATGATACATTACTGCGGAAATGTTTTGTGTCAATATCCTTTAGGAATCTCTGTAGCTTGTTGTAGCGCATTTGACTGGTTGAATCTTTCATGACACGTCTTAATTTACCACAGACATTTACTGATGCAACAGCATAGTTCTTATTGGTCAGTTAAATGGGCTAGTGAAGTCACGTACGACAAACCTATAGCAGGATGTAGAACTTGTGATTTTTGGTGAAAATAATTTTGCAACATTTTGTTTCAATGCCTAACGTGCACATCGACAGCTCTGCATGGTTATTGGCCACAGACTAGGTAGTAATACAGACGTGAAATGTCTCGGCGGCTCGTTTGATGTAAGCGAACTTCACCGCTCATTGGCTGCCCATGTTTTTTTTTTTTTTTTTTTTTTTTTTAGCTCCTGCGTGTTACGGCCGGTTTGCTATTGGCCTGGTTGTTTGCTAGCAGGGTAGCCGCCTTAAGCTGATTGGCTGTAGGTATTTCCGCCATGTTGCTGGCGTGTGTGACTGAGTTCGTCGCCATGCGGACTATTTCATTTCTGTATTCCTACATGTTCTGTGGATGTTGGCAGCGTGTGTTTGCTCACACACGTCTCTTATTTAATTAACTGCACCAATCAGAAGAAGGTTATTGTGATACCGTACGACTGTGGTTTGTCAGTAGAACCCCAAAACAAGAGAGAGAATAAAACATGCAATCACTGATAGTGAAGCAGAACTGCGGATGTGTACGCAATGTATTGAATCCAAACGGTGGAAAAACTTTTCGCCATAAAACAGCGGCTCTTAAATATCGATACAAAACCTTCAGTGTTATACACAGCTTGTTGGAGCATAACAAGTATTCAACTTTTCCCTCTATAGGTGGTTTCGAATAAAGTGAGCACTCAAAAAAGCCCTGCTAAAGTTCTATTTTCAGTCAATTCGTATCTTTCCGCACGTAACGGCTAACAATGGGAAATGTTTGATCTCTCTGGACACGACACTTGATGCTTGCACGTGCAAGATAAATAACGCTGTCGGCATGAATCGATACTATTTGATAAAAAAAAAAGTTTATTAATTATACGAAATACACTCTAAAAAATAGTTTGTAAATTTACCAGACGTGCGTATAGAAGCGCTAAGAAAGTAGGTATGGTAGAATAGTTTCCCAGACATCCATGGTAGCACTAATAAACTTTTTTATAAAACAGTCAAATGTATACTAAAGTTACCAGACTTGTATTGTAACAAGTGTAAAAGTTTGCCTATTCACAAGGCGAAGTATGGTAACTGTCCCATACTGCGGCTGGGATAATAACTTCCTAAACATTTGAGGAAGTTTTTTTTTTTACAGTGTACAATTATGTTGATTTAATTTTATTTTGATTCTGTATTACTGTATTTAAACAGGAAAATACACGGAACTATTTTCCGTAATTTCGCTGCCAACCATACAAGCAGTAACGCAACTAGAGTTAATGCAGAATTATATGCAGTAACGGCTAGTGATATCACTCAAAGGTTAAATATTTAGTGTTCACTTTATTCCGAACGACGTATAGTTTCCTCTGTCTCTAACCATACGTCTGTGATTGGCGGGTGGAACCCAAGACTCGTGACAGTTAAAACATCGAATCACTGACTTTGAATCAGAACTGCAGTTGTAGGTACACGTAAGGCAATGAAACAAACTGGGTCAAATACTTTTTTTTCGCAAACAGTTTGTGTGCCTAGTGATAACACATTTAATTATACATATATGTTTTGTATTGCCACGTGCGTTTTGTCTAGAGGATTTAAAGGCGTTCCGATGTGAATAATTCCCAATTTTATGTGCGTTGGTATTGTAGACGTTATTAGTTGGGACCCATGTTTTTCTCGAAAAGAATTTTGCCCCAGTTTGTTTCAGTGCCCTACATCTGCAGTTCTGCTTCATGGTTATTGGCAGCGTGTCTGTGTGAAGAGCCGTATCTCATTTGACTGAGCCAATTACAATAACGTTCCTGCAACAACACACGTCTGTGATTTGCCGGTAGAATACCAAGGCTGGTGAGAGTTAAAATATCCAATCACTGACCAAGTATCAGAACTGCAATTGTGAACATAAAGTACCAAAACAAATTGAGGCAAAATTCTTTTCGCGAATAATAGGGGTTCCTAGCTATTAGTGACTGCATTAGCCTTAATTGGAAACTTTAGCATACATAGTATTCAAAAAATAGTACGTGTCAAAGTCTGCATGTTATCTGCGTACACCCAACGGAAACCAATATACTTACTGGAACGAAATAATTTACGCTGTCAAGGGCGACTTGCTAACTAAAACGTATAATAACATTAGATAAATCTTTTGGAGTTAAAAAGATGTTGAAATTAAATAATTTTTAAAATTTTATTTTCAGATATTTTTGTGAAGTATGGGGTAACTATTTAAGAATATTCTGACAGAAGGAAGCTCTACATAGAAGGAATGGCAGTTATTTTGTCACAAACACAAAAGCAAAGCAGAACTCAATACAAAGAGAGGACGCCGGTTATTCAGAATTCGTGTCGGACTTTTCGAAACAGAAATAACCTAACGTGTAACTTAAACGTACCCAACACAACTCAACACAATCCAACATTAACCTAACGTAAACTAACCTAACAAAACACACCCTAACCTAATCCAAACAAACCTATCCTAATCTGATCTAGGGGTGGATACAGCTCTAGGTTTTTTTTTTTGGGGGGGGGGAGGCTCATTACTAAAAAGTAGCTATCCGCACACCCCGAATCAAAGAAGGCCCTCTTCCGGAAAATTTTAGTTTTTGAGTTGCAAAACGATGCTATATAAGGAGGTTTCAACACAAAAAGAATAATTTACTACTTTAAAAATTTTTAATATTTTAAGGAAAAACTATATACATAAAAGGTAAAAAAAATAGGGCTGGGCCCTCTCCCCCTGGGTCCGCCACTGATCTGATCTAACGTAGTATAGTTTAGACCAGTTACTTTAGTAACTGGTTGACAACATAAAAGGTGTTTATGACACGTAATTTTATTTTAGTCATTTATTTTCTGCCTTTGAGTGTACACCAAGTTCCGAACTATATACTTACTGCCATACCTTGTTTTTGCATTGTGTTAAAATCAACGGCATATCATTCAAATCAAAACACGCGTAATACGTTTCCTCTAAAATATCGAGGTCAGTATACAGCAAGGATGAACAGAAAGACAAAAAAAAAAGGATGTTGAGGGGGACCACTACCTGCGATTGAATTCTGTTACAGAGAGTTGCGATAGTTAGTTTATTTTTCCATGAAACTACTTAACACGCAATACCTGTGTGTATCCACGAAAATTATACTCACTGTTAAGTTCAAAAATTCAGAAAAAATAATTATAAAACTGATTATCGGGCATTTAGAGTGGCTAGAAACCGCTTTTTAAGACTACCGTAAATAACAACTGGATTCGAAAGAAACATATATAAACATACGTAGACTTTAAACCATGCATTCCGCAATAAAATAATACAGTCACCACTCACAGCATCAAAGAGGCGGTTCGACATAAAGTAGGCACTCAAAAAAAATCCTGCTAAATTTCTATTTTCAGCCAACTCGTATCATTCCGCGCGTTACGACCAAGGACGGGAATTGTCTAATATCTCTGGACACGGCACGTATTGCTTGCACGTGTAAGATAAATTGTACTCTCAGTAGGAACCTGTATAGTTTGATGAAACAAAAATTTTATTAATATTATAAAACTAAAAAAAAAATGTCATTTCAGTTGATTTTATTTCAGTATTGCTGTATTTAAATAGGAAAATTCACGGAACTACATTCGTAAATTCGCTGCCAACCATATAACGAGTAAAGTAACTATCGCTATTACTGAATTATGTGCAGTTACGGCTAGTGATATTTTTCAAACGTTAAATCTCTAGTGCTCACTTTACCCCGAACGCCCTATAGAAGAAAAGAATAATAGTAAAGGACTGAATGCTAGCTGAGTGGTTGCGCTTAGGTAAGATAAATTACAAATGCCGGTCAGAGGCACCCTTAGTATTCCACTGGTTTTGTGCCACACACACATCTGTAATCTATACAGTATAAGGTGTAACCTAGATGGAGCAACGCTACATAAAATATAAATACTCTCAATTTTTACTGCAAGTGCCTCGTAATGAGCACAGACTATATTTACAGACGTGAAATGACGTAGCGGCGTATTTGATATGGGCGAACATCGCCGCTTATTGTATGCCCGAGGTTGTTGATACCAGCCCCGCGTATGTTTGGCTTCTGCATGTTACAACAGGTTTCCTATTGGCCTGGCTGCCGGCTAGCAGGACTGCCGCCTTACGCTGATTGGAGGTAGACGTCTCCGCCATGTTGCTGGCCAGCGAAGCCATATTTCTAGCGTGTGTGCCTCAGTTCGCCGTCTTACCAGCTACTTCACTTCTGTATTCCTAAATATTCTGTGTCATGAGCAACTTCCTGAAACCCGAGTGTTACATCTTAATTTCATAATATCCTATATGTGTATGTACTGTAAGTTTATATCACCACTGGGCATATTCTGAGAAAGGCAGTAATACCTAAGTACACCGGCAAACAGCAAACGTTCACCAGACACATTAATAAAACATACATTTTGTTGGAGAGCTAGACTTTCTCTGTCGCATGACCAGATTCGTTCGATAATCACAGGTTAGCGAGGTTGTCATCGAACTCATACGAGCTGTTTGGGTGTCCGCCTGTCTAGGCCGCCGAGTAATGTGCACAGCTTTGGCCGTTACTAGGTTACTTGAGAACGGTTCATAGTACGTGAGTGATGTCGGCTTAGGAATAGCATTTAAAGTATGTTATACGTGTGTATAACCATTTCACATTCACCACTACTGGACGATACCGTTGGTCGGCGGGTTTTCTCGGGGATCTCCCGCTTCCCCGCCCCTCATTCCGGCACTGCTCCATACTCACCTCATGTCACCCTCACCAGCGCTAGACACATCGATGTTAAGCGCTGACAAAGTCACTCACTCACATTCACCACTACACATTAAGGGCGAGGTTCACCTCAGTTTTCAATGTATTTTTTTATTTTTATATTTGTACCAAATATTTTTTTTATTATTTAAGGCTGAAATTGTGATTAAATCTTCATCTTAGGAAATATTTGTATCTCTCATAGTTTTTGCGTAATGAGTCGTGAACGTCAAAATTTGGTCTTTACGATTTTAAGTACGCCACTAAAACCAACTGACATACCAAACTGAGAAAATTCACACTATATAACAATATTGTAGGTTATGATTTGACTTATATAAACAAAAAAATATATATTTTTTGTATTTTTAAAAAAGTTGTTGATAATTTTTTTTTTCATTTCAAAATTCAGCGCTTTTTATTAAATATAAAAGTATTTTATTTTTATTTTTATATATTTTTAAAAATGCTGAAACTAAAAATAAAAATTTTAAGAATTCAATATTTTTTTTAAATACAAAAAACTTTTGTTCTTAATTTTTATGAGCATGGCATTGTAGCCTGCAATGTCTTTATCCACTATGTGTTTTTTTTTTTTTTTTTTAAGTTTGGTATATCAGTTTGTTTTAGTATAGTCCTTAAAACGGAAACATGCAAAATATGACTGTAACAAGCCATTACGCGAAAACTATGAAAGATAAACAAATTTCATAAGAGCCAAATTTAGTCACATTTTGTGTCTAAAATAAGAAAAAAATATATGGTACAAATAAAAAATAAAAAATGGTGATTAAAGTCGCGGAAGACCGCGCCCTTAATGGCGTCGTCCACCCGCGGATTAAGAGGCTTAGAAGTGACGCAGCTGTAAGAGCTACGTTGAGGCGCGTATCAAATAATGCGTCGCCACAACGACCTAAGTGCGTACAACATTCCCACCGACATACTTTTTCTACGGAACTTTATAGGCAAAATATTCTGTGGCAAAGTTCAGAACACGCTTCTATCTGAGTTTTGCACACATCCGGTTAGTATATTTTGAAGTACGGCAGTCCGAATAGGCCGTTCATGCCATGTTGGAGGGCTTAGAAACAGTGTTTGTTTTATGGGCATGGTGGCTTAACAATGACATTTTGTCATTGTTCTAAGTGTGTTTACTTTTCGTATATGCGCACAATGGGCACATGGGGAATAGTATCGTAAAAACTTATTTACTGACACATTGCAACGCATTTGGAGCGCGTAGTAGATAAATAAACGCTGAAAACATCAACTGATACCTACACTTTATTCGAAGCCAATATGGATAAAATATTCCACGAAAATCCCAGATAATGGTATTTGCCAACTTTATGAGTGAATATTTACCCAGAATTACTAATTCGTTACGCGTGATATCTTGCGCCGCAGTTAAATATACGAGGTTCTGGCGTCAGATATTGTGCCTCAGAAGTTCGCCACACTGGAAACGATTTTGTTTAAAACGTTAGCTAAAACTATTGTCTAGAATTGCTATTGTTTTAATTTTCGCAAATTGGCTTCAAGAAATTACAGTTATAGATTAATGCTTTTAGCGTTGGATTATGTACCACGCCCTCTTAAGCTCGGTTCGCTTTCTGGACACAGCAAAATTTCACCCAGATCACTTTTTAAACATCTCGTGTTGAACTTTTCATATGGCGAGAGAATTTTCGTAATGGCTTTACATATTGCATATGCAAAAGACAGAAACGGGGATTATCTGTTTTTATTCTCCTACTGCTGTCATATTTATCTTGACAAGGCGTAATCCGGTAGATTAGATAGTTCTCATGTATAACTGCTTCATTACTTATAAATTACTAGTACTTCCACATTGATGGCATTTCCGTCGTGGGTCTCATACGCACTCATATCAAGTAATCAAGTAAGTATGAACTATTTGTACAGGTGGTTCAGGATGGAGTGAGCAAGCACTTTTGACGCCCTAGTTACTTATATCCTTTCAGTTAATTTACAGTTTCCTGCTACTTTTTAATTTAAACAACGTATCATAAGTAACTATCAAAGTGTGGAGATTACAATGTGTTGAAAAGTTTCGTCAAATGTCATTTTTCGAGAATATTGTTTACCGCCGGAAAACTTGACTGTTTGTTGGGTTTCAACGCGCGTTCAGCTTACCAGAAGATTATTACTGGATTTCGCTTGTATGTGGATCTGTTACCCTAGTTGACTGAGACAATAAGAATCCCGCTATTGTAATATTTGATGCTTGTTATTGGTCTGCAGACAGCTACGTTGTGTCAGATGTATGATACCTAGTGCCATGAACTTTTCGCGAAAAGAGTTTTGCCCCACTTAGTTTCGATGCCGTGCACATCCTCAGTTATGCTTCATGGTTATTTGCAGCGTGTCTTTGTGAAGAGACGTCTCTCATTTGACTGTACCAGTAACAGTAAGGTTCCTGCAACACCACACGTCTGTGATTTGCTGGTAGAACCTCAACACACGTGAGAGTCAAAACATCCAATCACTGACTGTGAAGCACAACTGCAGATGTGAACGTAAGGTACTGAAACAAAGTAGGGCAAAATTATTTTCGCGAAAAGTCCATTGCCCTAATAATACCCAACCATACATGTCACAAGAAACTACAGTGTTTTCAAGGGTTTGTTGGCACAAAACATTTTCGCGATACACCATCATCTCTAATCATAATATATATTATTTTAAAATAATTATTATACAGAAGGAGGCAGTTAAAAGTTCTCACTGAAGCAAAATCTTTTTCTGCTGGCGAATGGTACATAATTTTTAAAAACGCTTCCACAGTATTGTGCATCGTGTGACTGCACACTGACTCAAATGTTTTCAAAGCATTTGGTTAAAAAATATTTGAGTTATTGTAACCAGTCTGAAAAAAACTCAGGGACAAGCCCTTAATCTTGCATCAGCTATAATATAGTGCAGTGCAGTAAGGAACAAACCTGTGAGTTTTCTCGTGTCAAGTACAGTCTTCAACTAGCTCTCATCCTGAGAGCGGATTCTGGAACGAGTTTTCATGTGGTTGGTTTGTGTGTGGCTCCCCTGAAGGTTATCAGTAGGGCTAGGAATATTTCGCGAGTTCAACGACCAACATGCTAGAATCCATTATCCTGTATATACCGAAGCCTTACCATTTGTCCATTACCTGCTACTCATTCAGACAGCAAACTATGAACGAATAGACGGGGCTTGAGTAGCATAGGACATTGGATTCTATCATGCAGATCATTAAACTCGCGAATAATTCCAACCCTAGTTATCAGTTTTATACTCTTACTTTTTCTAGCAGGCCAGGTGTCAAAATAATGTACAAAGGACAATGCAGATGTCGCTTCAACCTGGTAACGTCAGTTCACAATCTTGCATCACTAGAGACGAGGAAAATTCGCGGGTTCACTGACCTCTAGGCTAGCCTCCAAGAATATATGTGTACGCGAGCGGACAACAGCTTCTCATTGGCTACTCGCTAACACTGCCATACAACATAGTTGGGGCTGCTATATGGCAGTATCGGTGAGTTTATACCTTGTTCGTGCCACGCGACGGCACGAGGTCCTCAGAAATAGTGTTTCTTTGTTGCAGAGACATGTTGGCAATAGTGTCGCTCGCCGTGGTCGTCCTTGTAGACGCGACTGCAGGATTGCCAACCCCACAGTTCAGCTCACTGCAAGAGGCTCTCCACACTCTTAGCGAGTCAGGTCAGCATCGCCAACCTCATTATACTGCATGTAACTACAAACAGTCTTGCTGGGGTGACTTGAGGTGAGTATGTAGCAGCTCCGGAACGAAGGGGCGAGAGGGAACGGTTGTTCCCCGTGAAAACCCGCCAACCAACGGCATAATCCAGTGCGATTCCCACATGAGAAAATCCGTGTCGACCCCATTGGGAACCGAATCGAACCCGGGCGGGCTTGGCGGTGTGCCGCACTAACCACGGGCCCAGCTCTGTGTGAAATATGTTGACGCGTCACAAACCTACAGACGTAACGTGCAAGTAGACACAGACCACAGTGACATGACAAGACATGTACTTCACTTTACAGATAAGCAGCTCTTCGTGAGGATCCAGTTGGCAGAGGCTCTGGCGTCCAGGAGCTATCCAAGGACATCTGAGGACTCGCTACCAGACCTGCTGCGTGACGTACCTCAAGACGTCAGGACCAAGCTCCAGGTGTGCACATTGCTACCAACACTCATATCACTGAGACAGCAGTCATGTTCTCCCAGTGATTACTGCCGAGTCCTGCATTCAATAGATATTTATTTGTTGCTTTTCATTCACCCCTTGTTTTACAACATTCATCTGTTCTTTATATCCACCTCACTCTCAGTCTCACTATTACTTTTTTTTTTCTTTGAATAAAAACGAAACTGTACGTTACCATCACCCATATTGTCGGAATGGGCTTTCCGAAACTGTGTCAATCTTAGAACTAAACTGGTGCGTCGTTTTTTTTTTTTTTTGCACATTTAGGTATTTTACCATTTTAGAACTGTTTAAAAAAATTATGCAAATTTTTACTCCAGTGATTTGCATTTTTCTGTTTATTAATCGACTGGTAAGATCTGTATGTTGCTGCTTGTTTCTCAAGTTCCTGTTAATTTAGCTGCCCAAGGCTAGACTAAAATACCTTGCCATGGCTCTGTGTGTTCAACACCTGTGTACAGTAGATAAGCTGCCCGATATTTCATTGTTACTGGCGTGATTTCAGTTATTTTTCTCGATTAAGGACGGTCTTGGCCTTAAGAAAGAGTTTTTAGCCTTAAAGATACAGTCGGCATTCATTGCTACCATTCTTGATACTCCGCCACCGTTACGTAACATGTTGTATGTCAACAGTAAAGCAGATACGAACAGCTAAAACATGACAAAGTTGTTTAGTTGTAAACTATACGGATGCGAATCATCAACCCTTGTTGCCCGTATTTTTCTGCATGTGTCATATACTTTTTAATGTTCGTTATTGAAATTTAAAAATTTCGGAAAAGAGCAGGTGAGTCGGTAAGTAAATGACAAGAACATCGTGATTTGTTAGGTGAATATGTTTCCAACAGCCAGTGAAGTCGTTCATAGTTGAATACCTGCGCGTTAGAGGCTCAGAAATGGAGACGTAAGGTCAACCTTGAAGCGCGTATCAAACGCCGCATCGCCTCACGAGCCAAGATCAGATATAGCGTGCAAGGTTCCTGCCGAACCGTTTTTACTATGGCACACTAAGCGGTGGTGGAACGTTTGTAGCAAAGTTCAGTGCATATCGCAACCTGAGTTTCACCTACATCCGGTTAGTACATTTTGAAGTACGCTAGTCTGAAAAGATAGTTTTTAGCTATGTTGGAGAGCTTAGAAACAGCGTTTTTAATGAGAATAGTGTCTTAACAACGAGGTTGCGACCTTGTCTGAAGTGTTTTATTTTCGTACGTTGACACAATAGGCGCACGTGAAATTGTTTCGTAGAAAAAAAACTGTTTACGAACACACTGTAACGTATTAGAAGCGTGAGGTAGGTGACCGCCTTAAAGTTTAATCATCAGACATTTACGAGTTATTACGCAAAACCAATGAGAGATAAAACAATTTCATAAGAACAAAGTTTAGTCACAATTTATGCCCAAAATAAGAAAAAAATATACGATACAAATATAAAAATATGTGGTGAAATCTGATGTAGAAAACGTCCTACACCGAAGATTTCCTGAGTTTCCCTCCTCCACCAGACAACTTAACAGAAAATTAATGTTAAATAGTTTAATTAAGAATGTTGAAGAGTTAATGCCAAGCTCCCTTGCTGCTATTGATTTCGCGATGATTGTATTTAAAGCTAAATGAGAGCAGCTATCAAAAATATGTTTGGTAGATTTGTTTAGAATATTTTACAATATGTTAACTAATTTTTTCAGAGCAGTGAATGAAATAGTAACGTGTAAAGTTAAATTGTGTGTTTTAAGCGTTCAATTATCTACCACACGCTCTTAACAGAGGGATGTTTTATTTGCATTGATCATTAACGTGAGCCAAGCCACTGTAATTATAATCAAGCTGTATATGTAGCTATAACGTAATCACTACTTGACAGGAACTGAGCAGCAGGCTGCCGGAGGACTTACCCACCAGACTTTACGATGACGTCACTACACGGCACGACCTGTCCAAAGAAGCAGTGGGATATCTCGTGAGGAACGGCTATTACTGCAATCGCAACGGCCACTGTATCAACCCAGATGACATCACCAACGACTGCTGCATCGTCTCCAAAGTCGCTGTTATTGGGAGTGAAGGCAAACACAACAGTGCGTGACAACTGCCATATCTGTGTTCCAACTGTCCAGGTGTATCGTCGAGCCTCGATATTAGACCATTGCTTCACCGCGAGCGGTATATTCCATGTGAAGTGCGCAGTGGACATTACCAACTTTGTATAAAGGAATAAGACCAGTTGCATTCTTGGCCGGAGTCATGCACGTATTGGCTTCCGGGTTGAGGCCACGTTCAGTTTTCAGTTTCCTTCGACGTTGCAGAAGTTCTTGTCGCTGACATCATTAGGGTCGCAGTAACGACCAAGTACCCGTACACATACACACACATACATATATATATGCCAGCCAATCAGAACACAGCTGTACTGTGATTAGCCGAGAGTTTGTGGTTAACCAGGTGCGATGTTTCTTCTCATTGGTGCACTGTATCTTGTTTATCTTCGTTTCAGGCACAGTGCACGAAATAAGAATTAGTGTGAAAGACTGAAATTCCAGTTAAAAAACATTGTCCTGACTAATGAACCTGTATAATTCACAAAAATCAGTTAACACGCAGGTGATATTAACTGAGAATAAGTGGAAATCACTTTTAAATCAGTAGTATTTAGTTACAGAAACATTCAGCAGGGTTTCACTAACTTCAGCTGCTCATTTTTGATCCGGACCACTGGAATTTCACCGAAGTGGATAATTTCTCACTTACTTAAGTTTAGAGCGTGCACCAATGAGAAACAAGACCTCGCCTGATTGGCTACACGTGCTCGGCCAATAACAACACTCTTCAGCTCTGATTGGCACAGCACGACCCTGATGACGGCAGCGACAAGAACAGCCGAAACGTCGGAAGAAACCGAACTCTGAACGTAGCCTCATCCCATAATCCGAGACATGCAAATATAGGCGGTTCGGAATAAAGTGAGCACTCAAAAAAGCCATGCTAAAGTTCTATTTTCTGCAAATCTGTATCGTCCCGCGCGTAACGGCTAACGACAGAGAATCACTGACCTCTCTGGACACATCACTTGATGTTTGCGCGTGTAAAATAAACTATGCAGTCAGTAGGAATCTATACAGTATGTTTAAAAACGTTTATTACTGATATAAAATACAGTTATATCGATTTAGGTTGATTTCATATTAGTATGGTTGTATTTAAACAGGAAACTACACGAAACTGTATTCGGTAAAACGCTGCCAACCATACAAGCAGTAAGGCAACTATAGTTTATGTTGAATTATATGCAGTAACGGCTAGTGATATTTTTCAAAGGTTAAATTTTTAGTGCTCACTTTATCCCGAATGACCTATTAGGCATCATCAAAGATAAGAGAGGTTCATTTTCCTGAAAGATATCGTTACGTGAACACTAGAACAAGGTAACAAGAGAACTGTAGTTTTTTAGATGAGTTATCCAAACCAAACTAAAGCTAACACAGAGTCTGGATAGCAATCTAAGTTCTCGAGTGATGTGTATGGGTCAATACAAATAGACAGTACTTTCTTAAATTTAATATATTTTGATAGGCGCATGAGCCACAGGTAACTTACGTTTTTTCTTGGTTAATTGATTATCAGAAACAGCTAGACTATAATTCGTGCAGTAATAAATTTATATTCGTCTAATAATGATTACCAAGATATCTAAATATTAAACATAATTGGTCAACATCTCAAAACTACTCAAATATAGTTAACTTACCCAGTTTTTGCATTCACGTGACGATAGAATCCTACTTTTTACTTATAATTTCCTTCAGTAGTCGCAATTAAAATAATGTTGCTATTAATATCATTAATAATATTTTAGGTAATACCGTAAGCTACAAGAGCTTATAGGAAATTATAATATTTTGAATGGGATAAGTAAAAAATAACTGTTAAAATACTTTAATAGCTCAAGAGCAACTCTTTCTATCCGCACTTTTTATTTTTCATTAGGAAGACATTGAAATTATTACTTGAAATCGAAAAAAAAAAAAAACAGAAAAATTGTATGTTAAAGAGTTTCATGAGTTTAGTAAGAGCGTGAAAACTTATATTGAAATCAATGTTATACAATGTACTTACAAGGAAGTGCAGCTACACGTGAAGGGATTTCTGCTGTCATAACTATGAATTATGTTTCGTAACTTGCGGTTACGTGTTAAGTCAAAAAATTATTATTGCTTGTAGTTTAAGTATGAGTATAACTTAGTAACTGTCGATACACTTATATGTAAAAGAAAATAGTTAAGTTTAATAGAAATCCATATTGATATTTACATAGTATATAATTTTCATTCCACTCCTTTAAAAAATAAATTACAGTTATTGCTATTAACTCACTAATTTGGAATGAATGTCTTCGAACTCGGCTTGTATAAATACTATATTTTCGACCGAAATCGGAAGGGAAAAAGAAATAATAGATATTACACTTAACCAGATACCCATAAACAGTTGCGTACGTCTACGCCTTATTCATTCTACCTACTGGAATCCAAAATGGCGACAAACAACCACTATGACACAAACGCTGGGCGAAGTGGATAGAGTGATACGGCCAAAATCGTTAAACTATTCTTCGCCTTACCTGATATAAATAATTTCAGGCAAAATTCTCTCGCGTGTAAGAAAAAAAATGTGTAGAGGCGAAATGTCCAAATAAATGTAGGAGTAAAATTCATGGCGTGCAAGAGAATATCTACTCACTTGGAATGGTCGATATTTAACAATGTAACAGAGTATATAAGAATCAGTTTACTGAAATGGATACGATATTTAAAAAATTCCGTTGTTATCAGCGAGGTATTTAATGCAGAGTATAAAAGACAGGAAAAATAAACAGCCAAGGCCATACTTAGAAAAACTTTCCCATCATTCACCTAGCATTATTTACATTACTTACTTATTTAATTTAAATGAATACATATTCCTAAAAAAAAACTTATTTTTAAGACCACGGGCACAACTTTTTAAGTCTGAAAAGAGGCAGATGTTGTAAAACTGTCAAATAAATGTGTTAAACTGATTTTAATATCTACCACAATTTTCTCAAAACAAAACAATAAATGCATGGTTTAGGTTAGTTAACGATTTAAAGAGAATGTCATTAAGTCAATAATTAGCCAAAAGTATATGTTTTGTTTTGAAAAGTAGCATTTCATAGTTAAAACAATTTTCAAATCATCTGTATAGTTTTACGAAACCATTTAAAATAAAACTGAAAATTAAAAACATTGTAAACAGAAGCCCGTGGCCTGAAGCAAAACGAAGATTAGTCATCCTGACAGATAACACGTTGTTTATGAGCAGATAGTTAAATTTTCGCGTAATGTTAAATAATATTGAATTATTGTAAGGTGATCTTGCACCTAAAGTCAGGACATCATGTAAGCTTATGAAATATTTCTTACACTTGAGAGGTGCAAATGCTCCTGCTTTTCACAGTGCAATATTCTTTAGTCGTGTAGGCGAATTCATGTTCCTAAGATCACATGGACGTTAAGAAGCGAAGATGAGACAAGGCTGAAAGTTTCTGAGGAGTGGATATGGAGGAAGATGGAAAATATAAGTTAAATGGAAAGAGTGACCGATAAAGAATTATTGCAAAGAGTTGTTGAGAGGAGAGGAATGTTGAAAAGCATAAGAGAAAGGAAAAAAAAACTGGATAGGGCACTCACTGAGAAGGGACTGCTTACAGAAGCTATGGAAGAACTAGTTCGTGGGAAGATAATGAGAGGAAGAAGATACGATACAAAATAGAATATGACATCAAAGGAAGAGGTAACTACAAGGACCTGAAGAGGATGACAGAAGACCGAATAAAATGGATAACTACCATGTGAAAACCTGCCTGTAGGCAGAACTCTATAATAAAATATGCCAGGAGAGATAATATACTGTGTGTGATTTCATCGTCTTTGCACCGAAAATGAACAAAATAGTGTTTTATATGATAAGCTGAGCTAATGTAGGCTACATTGTTCATATAAGACATCCAGAACAAAAACTGAAGAATAATTCAGTGTCCCGAGCATAAGGCTAACAAAACGCTTAAATATTGCTGATTGTTACGTCTCTTGTTAAAAACCGCAAGATAGTTTCTAAGTTTTGTTACAGATATTCGCCTATTGGTAACGAAAAGATTTTTTCTATACACTTTTCGTTTCTCAGTCTTAGTTTATGCCCAATTTGAATTATTTTATTTTGTCTGTGGAGGATAAGTATGATAATAAAAGCTTGAACATCACAACAAAATTTTTATAGGATGTACTGGGAGTACAAGTGTTTGAATTCTAGTAAAAAGGAAGACAGCTGACAACTCTAAAGCTTCTTATGCAAAAGGCGATAGAAAAGTTATCAATAAAAAACAGTCAAGTGTTCTGTAGTTTGCCGCCTACCAAAAAGTACACTGTAAAACGTGGAAACTAATGTCGTGGTGTTTAATTACCACCAGTATATACAGTTCGTAAGGTTAATAATTTATCAAGATTTGTTTATTACTATTCCAGATGAGTGATATCTTGTGACACTTATTTTTAGCACAAAAACTGGGCTACTGGTTTTACAACAGTTAAAATTCTGACGCTAATATGATTGCAAAGAGCAACATAGTATCAGAAATACCACAACCTGGGATTTATATTCGATGAAAATTAGTCATGTTGTCATATACACTTTTTATACACGGTGATAATTAAATTGTATTAAATACAAAATTAATATGCTACGTTTTTAAAATGGACGTAACGTATAAAATAATTTATTCTATGAAAATTCTTGTAATATTAAAACGAAATACATAGGGTGCATGTAATAGATAATAGTAAGGAGAGTAGAGAGTAGCTGTTGTTGAGAGAAATCGGTCAGTTCATATAATTTGTTGTGCAATAAAATTGTTAGTGACTTAGGAGGACTATTCATGTATCAGTTACCACATATTGCATGCACCTCACGCAGTCAAGTGTTTCAAAACGTCGTAAAACAAAAATTAGTTTTTAAAATATTTTTTCACATTTTTCGTCTTACATTGCATCGTCATCCAGTTTTCAGCTATATTTTATGTTTCAGGTTTATAGTTCATTTGACAGTTAGTGTAAAATCGTTTGCAAAATTTGTACCGAACAGATGGACCAGAAAGCTAGTAATAAACCACTATGTAAATACATTGTTCATTGTTACCAACAGACAGACAAGAAAGCTAGTAATTAAAAACGTGTTAAAAAATAACACCAACAGTGACAGTATTATTACTGTCAATTTTATTCCTCGTTTCCTTGGGTCAAAACTATCACAGACCCTGTAATTTTTTTAGTGAAATGACTTTGTTATATGCATTCTACATTGTACCTATTTACCACGGTAAAATTATGAAACTGTGTTTGGTACAGATTTTCAAGGTAAACGTGTGTGATTCTTGTACGTATTAGTTTAAGGTAATGATCGGCAGTTCTTTTTTTTTTTTTTTTGCAATGGTGTGAAGAATTCAAAAGATTCTTATCAAATTGGTTTGATAGAAGTTCGAGGCTGCGTGCAGCGGTACAATGCACAATTGTATGTAGGTTTCTTGTAAAATATTGCATAGTTTTCCAGAAAAAAATATTTTGGCTTATTTTTATAACAAAGTTTACATAAATCATTTTTAAACTACCTGGCATGGCCTGATTTTTTTTTGCAAACACTTCAAGCTGTTAACCTTGGATGTATAAACAACTAATATATATTAAAATAAATAAATAATAAATATTGAATAAAATGTCAATAAAGCATGTTCAAATTATTTTTCATTATGAATACCTCCCATGTCCCAGGGTACAGAGAGCGGTTTCCGCTGTCTTCCTCGTGAGATGGAAGAGGGCCCGAGAATGACTAGATATTATCGTGTTGAGAACAGCAGTGTCATACAGAAGTGCAGCGTAGAAGGAATGGCGAGAGCTAATAAACTGCAGAAGAGAAGGTGCAGGGAAGGCTGTCGGAATTAAGGTGGCGGCCTTGGTGGTCGTAATTTGCGCACACAAGGTCTGCAAGTGTGGAAGTGCTAAGTAAGACCCAAATAAGTACATTATAACTCATCCTGTCATCTAGGCCTTTCCGTTTATTCCGAGTGTTCACGAAAGTGTGTAACAAACGTGGCGAGATGATTCCTTGTAAAAAAGTTAATTATATAAATTTGTGTAATGAAAGTTATGGGTGGCGAAAATCTTAAGGGAGAGATTCGCGATTGAAAATTTATATTGAAAACAAACATTTGATACAATAAATAATAAATTCCCGATATCAGTTTAATAATAACATTTGCAATCTATGAAAAAAATAATGGTATCGAATACCTTTCACCTTCAATAGGTAATTGGATTGGAATAGCTTTTATTTCATATATTTTTTATAATTTAACTTTGTTATTAAGGGGGAGTGATATATATTTTTGTTGTATTTTCAGTTTACGAGCCATAAAATTTATTCAACTTGTGTTATAACAATTTTCTCTTAGACAAGACGTAGAATTTATTCTTGATAAATTGCTCTACATAAATAATAATGGAATCTCACATTTATTTGTCTTACAGAAACATTGCAAGGGAATGATAGGTTAACTTTCAAGAATGATTAAATATCCACTGTAAAATGAACGAATAACACAGTTGTGATCTCCAAAATTCAGCTCTTATATCTTATATGCCTTAACATTGTCACATTTACAAAATATATTTTAAAACAGTAGTTATTGCAGGAAAAAGATAGATAAAAATTAGCATCTAGCTGTTCCCCATATATGACACAGTTTGTATCAGGAGGCCCAAACGAACAAGAAAGTTCGCCTTGTCGCAATACCAAGTGAAGAGTTTTGGAGAAAATGGACGTACAAAATGTGAAGCCTTGCAAGTAGGCAACACGCGGTACACAGGAGGTATGGGCAGCCCGTTGTGTCACTTTGCGCAAACGTAACCTTGCGTTATAAGACTTTAAAGTTAATGAAAAGGGGAAAAAATGGAGTTTTTATATTTGTATCAAATATTGTTAGTTTCAAAGACGTTACTGGTGAGTACATTTTCCTCTTACGAAAAAAAAAAAAAAAAAAAAAAAAATTAGCTGAGCCAGTTTTCCCACAAGGCAAGTTCAAAGTCAAAATTTGCATATTTTTACTTCATACAAACCTTGAAAACCAATAAACCTTATGAAGTGAAATAATTCTCAGTATAATTACATGTCCTGAGTTACTGCTTGAAGAAAGTAGAAACCCGTTACAAAAAAAAATTGTATTAAAATATGCCTAAAATTTACAAAAATTTTGTTACATTTACCAATTTTTTTTAATACAAAAATTTGTTATAATGGGGTTTTTATGATGCAAACCGTGACTTGTGGTTTTGATAGGATTTTTTATTTTATTATGTTTATTGGTTTTTCAAGTTTTGTATGAAATAAAAAAATGCATATTTTGACTTTGGAATGCAACTATGGGAAAACTGGCTGAGCTAATTTTTTCCGTAAGAATAAAATGTACTCTCAAGTAAAGACTACAAAACTAACCCATTTTACATAAATAAAAATTTATGATTTTTTCCCCACTTGAACAACCTTAAGGAATCATCTCGCAAACTTTGTAGCATATTCAACACTATGTGTGGTTAGAAATACGCTTAAATGTTGTCCCTCAAAATGGTGAAAATTGTTGTTTTGGTGGCCCTTATTCAGGTAAGAACCTTTCGATTCAAACTCTTTAAAAGGGTTTAGTTACGTAGATGACGTGAACCAGACGTCCATGTATCTTTCTCAGACCATTCGTCCTGCTACAATTCGCCCACTACCCTGACATCAGGCACAACAGATCCGAATATGCTAATTATCGGCCGCACCGCTAATTGATATATCTCCCGGGGCACCTCAGACATCAGCTAGGGTGAGTGAAAGTGCGCAAGTAGGTAAGACACGAGTGCCAAGGCCTCGCACTATTGCACCCCGTCAGGGTTAAGGAACGGCCCACGTGCAGTGCGACCTTACAGCCCACACCCCTCGGGGGATAATAGACTTGCCCAAGTTGGCAACCTTACAGTCAAATACTCTTTATTATTATTATTATTATTATTATTTAAATGTAGTTCACATAGAAACAGTAGTAATCTGAGACATGTGTTAAATAATAAGAGACAGACAGGCAGAGATACAGTAATAATTAATTTAATTTTAATTAAGGCCGTTGACAAGTTTCTTAACTTTATAATCGGGTCGTTTTACATTTACTAGTGTCCTAAATAATGTAATATGTTTTAATTATTAATTGCATCAAGTGTATCCATATGTTCACCATCATCACTTCATCTCATTTAGTTTTGTTGTGTTTTGGCGGGAGATGCTGCGCCCTCTGCGCGCCATCTCCCAGAAGCAGGGGCATGTTCGTCCGACCACCGAGCAGGACACACATGCGGGAGAACTGCTCTCGCGCCGCCCCTGGACCTTTTATAGTGTTTAGTGAATCTTTAGTAAGTTAGTGTTAACATTCGTGTTCTGTCCAGGGGCCGATCCGCCGTCATCACTGCGGTTACAGTAGCTTGTAGCAAATATGTACATACTCATCAAGTACTATTAAATTCGTTTAAATCAACAGAGCTTTTCATTTCCGTATCCGGACTGGGTCTGAACTCAGTACTTCACACGTGTCTTTCAGTGTCTAAGAGGCGTGTCCCTGGCCTAAACAGGGGCTAAGTGTGTGTGTGTGTAAGTATACATATCCAGGCTCAAGATCACCAACATCAGTGACGCTGCTTGGGGGCAGTCACATGGTCGTCGGCCACACGACCTGAGAACGACGTCTCGTGCTCGAGTTTCGCCGAGCTAAAACTGCGCAACTGGCACCTATGGGTCTTCTTAACCTTCCCCTGAACCCGGTATCTCTTCAATTAGCTTTTGCGCAACTCAGAGTCACGTTATAGAGTACATCTTAATTTTTAATATCACGTCAACAAATTACGTGGTCATCACTGAATGTTTCATAGAGGCGATCTGTCTACGAGAAGTCTGCGCGCCAGTTCGATAACTTGACGCTCATATTTCACGATGTTTTTTAAATTCCATTTTACGTCAGAGGTTAATAAAAGCACATACGGTCTGCAACAAAATGAAGATGGTTTTATAATACAGTGTCTTCAAAGTAGAAATTTGCGAACCCTACGTTGCCGCGTGAGTAATTAATTTAGCCAAGTAAATCTTACTTATCTCTACCTATTATCACACATATACGTCATGTTAAGGCCATGATACATAACGTATATTGCTTTTACGATAGTTACTATTAAATCCTAAACGACAGCAGATATCGAAAAAAAAAAATGTTGCACAGAATTGTTAACCAATTTTTTCAAGACAAAATACAAAATAGTTTCCGCTAATTATGCAACGAAGGAAATTCTCATTAATAAATTAATTAGCCAAGTCTGTAAAATTTTTTGTCCGGAAAAAATCTTACTAAAAAGTAAAAACAATTTTTAACAAATCTGTGCAACAGTTCTTCGATATCTGATCTCGTTTAGGATTAAATTAAAATAATAATTATCATGAAAGCATTAAAAATTATGGATGATTTATTTATTTGACTATTTACGGGCCCTCGAACAGCACAAAGTCTTGATTGAGGTACACGGGGGATGGGGTAAGGAATCGGCCAGGGCTTATTCAAGGAGCCATCCCAGTATTAGTCTGGAGTGATTTCAGAAAACCTGGAAAACCGAAACCATGATGGCCGGAGCCGGAGATCGAACACGGATCCTCCCGAACCCGAGGCCAACGTGTTACCGTTGTGCCACGCCTCTCGGTTCTATTTCAAGAATCACTATGGCCTCACGATGATGTAAATTACCTCGGTGACGCTAATATCACTCCTATACGTTTGTGAAACCCGATCATCTTTCTCTCTCTCTCTCTTTTTTTTTTTTTTTTTTTTTTTTTTTTTTTTTTTTTTTTTTTTTTTTTGCGTTATCCTGATGTCAAGAGTCTGTAAAGGTAGTTCACTTAGAATAGAAGTTTTATGATATTGGTAAAAGACACTCGTTATTCATAAATAACCGGCTATTGCCAGAGGCTTCGTTCGCGTGATTTTCAATTTTATGCCACCTTGATTCGTTAAATAGTTCAATATAAGTACCCAGACTATCTTAAGTAATTCGTAATAATTTGTATTTCTATATCTAATATCTTTGGAAAAAACACTATAAAAATGTTGTGATAACATATTCTCGACACTTCAAATTTCAATAAATAATATTGATACTGACAAAAATATTACAAGTTAAAAATTCTTTATTATATTTTTTAATTTTCTAAATTTTTTTGAGAAATACTTTAAAAAATTCTGAATTGTGTGAAACGGCGACTGATGACCGTTTAAGAAACATTTTGAAAAATTACACTTTCTTCAATTACATTATTTGGGTGCCCCGTTCTACCTCTCTGCTACGTTTTGCAATATCTCACCCCCACCCCTTCCACGCCGTTTTTGACAGAAACCTTGGCCGGCACACGCACAACTCACCAAAGTTTATTTCACTATTTTTTTTAGTTCTGACCCCGCAACCCTTTTTACCACAGTGCGTGCGCATTTGAAAGACACTGGTCAGAAGATCTTAGGGAGGGGGGACAGTTTTTTGGGGGCAGACTCTTTCAAATGTGCACGCACATCTCATCAAAACTTTTTTTCACTAAAATTTTGGGTACCCCCCCAATATATTATTCTGCAGAAACATTTGCGGGCACACGCACACCTCGCCATTTTTTTATTTTTTCAGTAAATTATTTGGGTACCAATTTTGCCCATTTACCCTAGTTTGACCCCACTTTTTTCCAAACTTGTTTTTTTTTTTTTTTTTCACAGAAACCTTCCCAGGCGCACGAACAAAACTCACCAATAATGTCACCGCAATCGAATGAATGATATACTGTCGCACACAGGCACACAAGCATATGTTTAAAGAATGTTCATGTAAAAGTTAGCACTGCTTAAAGTTTTCTTTATGCTGTTATGCAAACATTTCAATGTGAAAACTATCATGAAACTAAAAACCACTGCATAAAAATTTCACCACATTGAAAAGTAACCACCATAGGCCCCAGTAAAACACAGTTTATGGTTATTACAATTGTTGAAGAGTGCTCAGTTGAACGTGAACGGCCTATAAGTGTATAGGTAACGTAAGTGCAGTAGGTTAGAGGCAGTGAAGAGAATACGTTTGTTGGGCGCTAACAGTTAACTTCCCTTGTCATCAGCTGTGGAACAAAGGCGCTCCACAATAGGCGATGGAAGTAGGCAACTTTACCTGGCAGACTGCGTCGAAGACGTAAATCACGGGCAGCGTTACCAACCTACAGTCCTGATCGTACATGCACGGTAATTTCGTTGTGAGTACGGACGTACGGTCCAGTCCTTGGATCGTACGCTAGTATAGGAAAATAAGTTTTTCGCGGATGTTATGCAATTCATGGGCAATGGAAAACGTGGAGGGTGTTTTGATATTGGTTTTTACTGATTCGAAAATCGTTGAAGCAGTACACACGTCATTGCCGAAAATCACACGAAAAAGTTGCGAATCACTTAAAATAATCAACATTTAGTTACTACAGTTATATGAAAATGAGAATAATGCTAATTAAGGCACAAAATCGACAGAAAACTTTAAAAAAAATTGTAGTGTATGTTCCTGGGGCGAAAAATACTGTCCAAATGAGATTTTCGAACGGACATTTTTTGCTGAAGGGTTGGCAACGCTGATCGCGGATCTGTTAGTTACATTACTGCAATGGTAATGCTGAAAAAAAGACTAGGACTAAACTTAACAACAAGTGATTTTGGCAAACAACAACGCTATTCTCTGATTATAATCAAATTCCTCTTGAGGCACACCGGTCATGCAAACACAAAGATAACTATTCTTGGTAGCATCATCTGCGGACATCCATCACACTTATCCATTGACGTAACTAATCTGACAATGTCTGCCAAGTTGTGTATCGACTGACGACGATTGTTTTAAATAATTGTGATTACTTGAAAAATCATCGTCATTGTGTGTTGCCCAGGAATAATGTATGAGAATATAAAATATGTCGATAATGTCGTTTAAAAATGGATACTTCGTATCAGCATTTTCATGACTTCATGAGAGCGACAAAAAAAATTCACAGTTACTGCAAAACACAAAAAAAAAATACGGTACCAAATTTTCCGCCTTGGAGGTTTAAGTATGTCAAAAATTAATTTTACACACAGAAAAAAGTTACAGATCAGCATGCATCATATTTGTTTTCACAAGTTATCCAGCTGGAATATTTTTGTTTGTAATCTGATACGAGGTACTAACTCTTAACCAACAATATATGCTGGCCTCCGTTGCGTAGTTGTTTAGGCACAAATGCGTTGCAGTGTGTTCGTAAACAGGTTTTATCTACGAAAATATTCCACGTGTGCCCATTCTGCCAACGTACGAAAGAAAACAAACTTCAGACAAGGTCGGAACTTCATTGTTAAGACGCCACGCTCATTAAAAACACTGTTTCTAAGCCCTCCAACATGGCTAAAAACGATCTTTTCGGACTTCCTTACTTCAGAATGTACTAACCGGATGTATGAGAAACTCAGATTGCGACCTGCACTGAACTTAGTTGCAGACTTTCCACCAGTTAAATTATGTAGTCACCGCTTAGTGTCCCATTGTAAACACCATTTGGCGGGAAGCTTGCGCGCTAGTTCAGCGCTTGGCTCGTTGAGGCGACGCGGCATTTGATGTGCGCTTCAAGGTCGACCTTACTGCTCCGTCGCTTTTGAGCCTCTCACGCGCGGGTAGGTGGCGCCCTTTAGGCCTTGTTAAAGGGCCGTTAACAACCTTTGTGTGTGTGTGAGAGAGAGGTGAGTGTGTATGCAAATACACAGTGTATTTGTATAGAAAATAATCAGTTAACCAGTACTCTTTTATAACACACGAAAAACAGGAAAAATTGCTCCTCTCCCACAATACACATCCTTATTGTGGCCACCTAATTGGACCTCCTTGAAGTGAACACCGTATGCAGCTGTCTGCATCTGAAGAGGTGAGTATGTACCGGTTTCACAATTCCACGTTTGAGGCGTGGGAACAGCAGAACGATAAGAGCCAGGGTACCATGCTTGACGAGAGACATATCGCCTCTATTCGCAGTGCGTTAAGGTAGCTTGCAAGGTTTTCGTGTATCTAATTTTCCTATGAGACTTTAAGAGGTGACTGTAACATTTTATTTAGGTATAGTCTGAAGTGAAGGCCAATTCACGCATCTTATTTTGCACTTTAAGAATTCAGGTTGTATTTTCTAAATTTCAGCAGTCCGTAAAACCTTTTTAACCATTTTGAGAGCCCCCAAAATAATGTTTCTGACAAGCGTGCTTAATTTTAAAAAGTGATAAGTGTAGTTTCAAGTTTATTTCTGTTCGTAGATAACCGCGATAGGAATAATATTAGCGGTATTGTCGTGACACGCTCCGTCTAAGCGTCAAGTACTTGTTATTCTTAAGTTGGCCGCCTGCCTATGCCTCCGATTGGTGTGCAGATCTTCGATGAAGAACATCCGGCCGTTACTACATTCTAAAAAATAGTTAGAAGCGCTAAGAAAGTATGTATGGTAGTATTGTTTCCCAGACATCCATGGTAGCTCTCTTAAACCTTTTATAAAACATAGAAATGAGTACTGAGGTTTCCAGGATTTTATTGTAACATGTGTAAAATTTTACATATTTACGAGGCGGAAGTATGGTAACTGTCCCATACTGCATTTACGTTAATTACTTCCTAAACATTTTATTAAGCTTTTTTACAGTGAAGATTATCCGAAAACTTTTCAACGTGTGTAAGTTATGTCTGCTTAGGGGTAACATTCAAGAAAACATTCCACACATCGTTCCATGTATCTCTCAAATTTATTTTTAAGCTGCCGAAAATGGCAAAAATGGTTGTTTTGTGGTACTATTTAGATATGAAAATCTTGGCATAGAATATTTTGAAAGCTATAGAAGTATAGGTTACTCCTTTCTCTTTGATGTTACGTCATAAAATTATAGAGTCACCGATGAACGTCTCATAGAGGCTAGTTGTTGGCGAGAAGACTGCATGCTAGTTCTGTGACTTGCGCCTAGAGACTAGAGTGAGATGTGATGCACGTGATGTGTCGCCCTTACCACTTCCTTACCACTGCCTCGAATGTACAAATAATGTTCACCCAGGCAGCTACCTTAATGTGCCATGCAGGCTACTGCTTCGACTTTATAGCTTTTCTGATAAATCAAAGAACAGAAACGTTAATTTTTTACGTTTTTAACTTTTTAGAATCAGTGCAGCATGGTTTCTGTTACTTTTGTGACCAAAGTAATCTCTCTAAATAAATCACACCTTTTTTCCTATTAACTGTTTTCCGTTACAAAATAACGTAGCCTATGTATTGAGCAAGCAACGATTTCAGAAAGTTAAACTATTATCTATGACCTGCCGTGCCAAAAAAAGTTGCATCCACTGACGTTATCGAGAAATTAGATGGATAAACCCAATGCGGTAGGTATCAATAAATGAACCACTACCGAGAACTCCGTGTGTAAGCCTGCATCAGTGATTGATGTGGACGTAAACACTGAGTCGACACGTCGAGAATGTGGAAAACTGCCTGATGCCATCGTGTTCCAGATAGTCAATCGAGGGAGCGCACACATAGTTCTCAGTAATTTACAGTTAGTCTGGCCGCCATGTGACGTCAGTGCTGTTCCACTCTACTGGCCATCTTCTGGGGAAGTCAGTAATCCTTACAACACGCCTTGTTAGTTCACTGCCTAGACCGAGTGCAGGAAGGCGATTATCCTAGATGATTCTCCTTGTTCTGTCGCGAGTATTTATCTTGACAAGGTGTAATCCGGTAGATTAGATAGTTCTTCTCGAGGATTTGGTTTCGCCACTTATAAATTACCGGTTCTTCCACGCAGGTGGCATTTCCGTCGTGGGTCTCACACGCACAATCCTCAAGTAAGTACAACTATAGTAACGTAACGCACAATGTATAGAAATATGCAAAATGCTCGTTATTATTTCGGGATGGACTAGACTCTACAGATCTGTACATACTCGAGCACAATCCATGATTGTATTGCTCGCCAGTCTTTATGTAATGTCATTTAAGTATTTGACTGCTTTAAATGTGATTTCTCTCTACCATGTGACTCTTGGTTATTCTAGCAAAGTGTTCTGAGCTACAATACACGACATTGTAGGTCAGTGGAAGACGTCGAACAAGCCAACAGCACCTTACTGTCTAGCCTGTTGTCAGAAAATAACACGAAACTTTGCACGTCTGTATGCAGTAACAGGCAGTTGATCGAAAGGCGGACCAATTGCGCTCGAATTTGGAGGGGGGGGGGCGTGTTTGTGGAAAATTACTGACGCGCCTGGCTACGTGTCTGACGCGTGATATTTAGGTATACAGAAGTTAAATAGCCGGTAGGCCAGCGAGCTCAGTCAACACGCCAGCAAAATGGCTTCCCTGGCCAGCAACATGGCGGAAACACCTACTGCCAATCAGCTGGCCGGCAGCCAGATCACAAGGAAACCTGCCATAACATGCAGGAGCCAAACAGACACGGGGCTGGCATCAACAGTCTCGGGTAGCCAATAAGTGGCAAGTTCGCCAGTACCAAACGAGCCGCCACATCATTTCGCGTCTGTATTACTATTTAGTCTGTGGTAGAGACCCGGATATTTTGGGGATTTATTTGAGAAGACGTTATTTTTGGAACTCCTGATCGCGTTCATTATTGTCCCGATTGTAACTGTTATTGAAACTCTTCCTTCAGGACAGTTAACCAATACAAGACCTGCATGAAAACTCTCACAGACTCCCGAGCTGCCTTGTCACATGTTACAACTGTCCACTCACTGGAGCAGTAGACAATCAACACGTAGCTGAAGACATAGTGTATACATGACTGTGAAGTCCAGCCGGCAGATCGTTGAACCCGCATATTTTCCGGGTCTCTAAACCTCAGGATCAGTACTGATGCACATGTTGGTAACTCTTGTTACCACTTCGAGCAGAGACATTTCCTTCTCTGGTAGAAGGCTACGACTTTCAATGTGGCAACCCTGTAGACAATGGTAATATTACCGTAGCTTTACACTTTTCCACGGCAATTACTTTTCCTGATTGGTCTGTCTGCGCTATATACGGTCCAATAAACAGAGACTAGAAATTTTAGCACGAAGATTTTTGCTCCAACCTGTTTCAGTGCATATATGCAGTTCTGCCTGCGTATTGGGATTCTACCCGCAAATCACAGGCGTGTGGTGTCGCAGCAACCCTGTTCTGATTGGCACGATCAAATGAGCGACATCTTCGCACAAATACAAACTGCCAATAACCACGAAGTGGAGCTGCAGATGTTCACGCAAAGCATTGGAACAAACTGGTGTAAAATTTCTGACACCAAAAACACTAGTTCTAGTAATATGACGACAACATGATTGCTACTCGAAAGTCGCTGCATTCCACTACAGAAGGAAATGGCAACTCACTTGATCAGCATGCGGGTTTTTTTTCCTGCAAGAAAAATTAATATCGTTGTTTGGATCATACTTCTGTAAAAATATTGGCAACAATCAGCTTTGGATTGTTCTTGCAACAATATTTTCTGTACGATGAACAATGCTGTACAGTCACTGGAAAATCCCGAAAATATTTAAAGTCAACATAGTCTCCAATTAACTGTAGTATATTTATTTTACTACTATAGGATGATGCAATTTATGACAAGGGTGATCAGTTTGGGACAAATCGCACACATTCTGTGTTGAAGTTGTACAGTTCTAATTGTGACCGAAGAAGAGTGAAACAGTGCAGCAAATAAACAACAGCCCATATCGACACAAAACCTTCAGAGTTATACACAGCACATTGGAGTCATTTCCCGCGATTTTCCAGTGTCTCTGACAATATCAACTATGTAGAATGAACAATATGTTGTTAGAAGGAAGAAAGTGCTTTGCTCTTCCTGTCACGGAGTACTGTTTGAGACAATTTAGCTAGCACAGCTCTCGAGAACCCCTGCAAGGTGTACTGCATCAAATCACCGAAGACATATTTCAGGAAATTGCCGAGTTCCCTAAGGGAGGAGCCAAGCGAACTGACGCAGTGGTAAAAAAAAAGCTCTTGGTCTCACATTAGATAGGACACGAGTGAGTTGGAATTATAGACCCGCCATCTCGACTTCGGTTTTCAAGGTTTTCCTGAATCACTCCTTAGAACAGGCCCGGCCCGATTCTCTTCGTATTTTTTCTAGCGAATGGTTTTGTCTATTATTACTAACTTCCGAACAGACGTTAAGGCGGATAAAGAGGCAAAAATAATTTTCTTAATTTTCAGAATATTAGGATCCTAACAGTTTTTGACTGGCATATATAATTAATAGAATAAAAAAACGTAACAATATTGGGAAATTGTTTTAAAAATAATTAAAAAAAGGTTCTAAAATTTTAGATTTATACAGTTATTCATACAAGTTTGAAAACTGAACATGCCCAACATGGTAATTAAGAGACCCCGAGGGGATCACTGGCAACATTTGAGCTCCTTGCACTTAGAGACTACGTTAAGTGGATAACGAGCAAGAGTCCGCCTTTATGCACACATTGCAGTGCGTGTGTGTAATTAACTGCAACGTCAGTTCAGTCTTTAGGGGGCGGGCGCTATGCGTGTGTTGTCCCTCCCTGCCGCTTCTAGGCCTCGGACGCGCAATATGCGTCGACGCAGGCAGCCACCTTAAGGGTGTTCAAGTGCGATAAAATCATAATTTTATATGTTTATGAAATATTGTTAGTTTTGTAGACGATACTTATGAGTACATTTTACTCTCAAGAAAAACAATTTTAGCTCTCATAGTTTTCTCATAACTGTGCGTCAAAGTCAAAATTTGCTTGTTACACTGCCATGCAAACAGTGGAAACCAACTGACCTACTTAAAATAATTCATTGTACATTAACATCCCAAAGCTATGCAATAAAACATTAATGAACCCACAACGTAATATTTTGTATTAAAAAAAACGCAAAAATACATAAAAAGTTGTAAATTGAGCAATTTGTTTTAAATTACAAAAACAGTTAGCGGGATAATTTCAAATGTTTTATTACGTAGTCCATGTTATTTCACTGTGAATTATTTCACTTACGTAAGTCAATTGATTTTCATTATTTGCATGGCAGCAGGACATGCAAATTTTGACTCTGACGCACCGTTATGAGAAAACTATGCCAGCTAAAATTATTTCGTAAGAGGAAACTACACTCACAAGTAAAACTAACATTATTTCATATAAATATAAAATTACGACTTTATCGCACATGAACACCCTTAAAGGGCGTCTTTCTCTGTAGAGATATGCTAGTTCATAGATGTTGTCTGTGTTGCAGAGAGATGGCAGTGTCAACGCTGATGTTCGTCTCCCTAGTTCTATCATACTCCGTCGCCCCGCCGCCGCCTAACAACTTGTCTCAGCAGCTCTATGACTCTCTCAACGACCAAGGTTCGTTTCTCGCACGCAATCTGCTTCTTAAAGGCCATGCTCGTATTTGGGTTCAATATATTTTTTCATAATTGGCTGTCACAATTTTGACGTTTTTGTACAGCCATAACAAGAAAAACTAAACTAATCGTCAAATTATAACTACGCTGACCATGAAGTTTAAAGACGTAATTTGCAAATGCAATTAATGATAACTTAATTATTTTTTCCACATTTAAAATGGATTTCTACACTTAAAATTTACCCTCAAAGTTTCACCAGTGTGTTTCAGTTAGTTTTTTTTTTGTTATGGTACATAACAATGTTGAAATTATAATTTTGGCAGTAATTTATTCGAAAATTACGCAACTTAAAACTTCGGTTTTCTGAAAATAGTACTCCTTGAAATATTTTCTAACTGACCAGAATTTTACAAAATATAATTACTATATGTAAAGTATCTAACACCCTTAAAAGAAAACACACTCTCCTGTGTTTTCAAAAATGCAGCAGCCTATCAGAATAAGGTTTTTCTTTGGGCCAATCCAAACGGCATTTCAGTGATAAAATACAAACCTGAATCTTAAAACGGCATAGTAGAAGTAATCCTTTGACTACTTGCCAACACTTTCTACAAACAAATGTATAAGGTAATTATTTGAAGTCCCACTTTACCGTTTCTCAAAGTGAAAATAACCTCAACGCAAAGCTGTTGTGCAGCGATGGACTCTTCGAGGTGTTATTAAAATGGGGGAGGGGAATTCTCAGGATAACTTCGGCGAACTGAAGTAGGAGATAAGTCAGTGACGTCTTTCGGAATACGAGTACATGGAATTGTGTTTGTTAAAAACAGCTAATATTGGGGTTTGTTTTTTGTAGTTCCTTTCATCATGGAGGTTTATCTGCAACATGGCATCATTCGTTCACAATGGCATACGTCCTAGATAATTGCTCAGTGCATAATACTAACACGCTGTAGGAATCGTTCGAAGACCACAAGGAATACCAATATTTGACTTTCAATCATGTTGAGCTTTGGTACAAGATCGTCACTTGAACTATTTTCTTTAGTTACTGTTACGGCTCAATTAATGTGTGTATATATATATATATATATATATATATATATATATATATATATATATATATATATATATATATATATAAAATATCAACATGTTCAAATAAACTCCCCCCCCCCAAAAAAAAAATATTTTGGCGAAAGGTAAGAAGCGAATTCAGCTAAAGAGGCCCATGAGGCCCATTTTGCACACGTTAACAAAATGTGCAGTGTAACAGTATATATCTCTGTATTTATATCAGAGTCAGTGTTTTGACTTCTAAATAATCAGTGTTATAGCATTTTAACTTAAATGTCAAGGGTTTACATCTACATTGTTTTTTTTTAAATATTATATTTAATATTCTAAATTGAAGAGCATGTTTCGCCAAACCGCCACATAGAACCGTTAAAAATTGTTTTTAACGTATCGTAACTTAATTTTTTCAAAGTTAAAATGTATATAATTTTGCCTAATTATCGACTTAAATAAAATTTCTTTATGTCGATAAATAATCAAAATTATAAATTTTAAATTTAAAAAAAGGCCACGTAATGAAAACAATATTCGACAGATCTATGTGACGATTTTGCTACGTTAACACCCACGTAAAATTTAAAAAAAAAATCCTTAGAAAAAAGCGCAAATAAGGCTCCGCTGCCTTAAGTAACTCGATTAAAATTTATTACACGCGTTGTAATATGCAATTATTATGCCAGTTTTTTTTTTAATTGTACTTTATAGGCCTACTACAGGTTAAGCGGTCAAATGAACTTCAATATCTACGTGCACATTACGTAGGCATATGAGTTATGGTGTTTCGTTGATGACTAATTCAACTATTCTCAAAATTATAAATGTACAGCCTCATTCTTCTGGTAAAAGATACCATCTTCTTAAATTCTCGATGGTATCTTGAATACTTGTTTCTATTGCCAAGTTCTGTTCAACAGTAGGTAAATTATAAACTAATGACTATTTTAACTCATATCTAAGTTTGTTCAGCAATGAAACAAATTTCTAATTCTTAATTGATTGTTGTTTACTTTTCTTACTAAATATTTGCTGTTAAATTTCTTTATCCCAAGTCATCTGTTTCAAACCTGCAGTTCTCTAGGCAAACATCATTACAATTACATAATATAAAAAAAATTACAACGCCATACACTTTCCTCGTCCGAAAATCCAAAACACAACTCACTTTTGTGATATAACATTTTTGATAAATAATTAAATTAAAACTAAAAGCCAAACTTTTAGTGATAATAAGATTCAAAACAATGAGGTTGAAATTCTCGCTTTGAAAAAATATAAACCACTACACTTGCTAATTTTTTTGTTATAATTTTTTTATTCAACCTCAGTACTAATGGGGGTGCGGCCGCACCCCTGCGCACCCCCTGGATGATAGGCAGACAACCGTTTGCCAGCGCTATTCCTCCGTAAGAGCACTGGCACATGAAACACAGGACATAATGTTTAAACTTCACACAGTTCTTGGTTACCTGTTTGAAGTTAGTGTCCTCTCAACAGAATTGTCTAACATATGGCTGGCATTTGGTATGTAAGTTTATGATGGATCACCGTTACAAAAACAAACACGATTTCATCAAACGAAAAAAACCAGTATTTAATGGGAAACAGGATGTATTCCTACCCAAACTCATTGCTAAGAATATTTTTCTTGAGTTCAGCAATGGAAGAGCAATTTTAAAAATATAATGTTGCCAAGAAGTTGTTAACATTTGATACTAATGTATATGTTGCGTTGACATTATAAAACCAACGTAGTTAAAAAAAGTGTTAAAGAGGACATATTCCTACCCAATACTACAGCATTTGTGAGAATTTTAGCAATAGAGCACGTGTTTATGTCTCACCATAATTAATGAGGAAGAGAATGGAGAATGATTGTAAACGCATATATTACTTCATTACCGTATCTGCAGTTGCCTTGAGTAAAGCAATGCTTTTGTAACGGAAATTTTCATTTATCCGATAAAATGGTTACATAGCTAATTAATTTGCAATTTCGCAGAGAAAATCATTTCCGATTTTGTTCCATGTAACTCGAGACATTACTAGTGTCCAGCTTGTGAATTACCATACAGAGGCCTGAAAAATTCGCGGGTTCAATGACCTTGTAGGCTAGCTTCCAAGAATATTTGTGAAATCGTGTAGACAGCAGTTGTTTATTAGCTGCTCGCTGACACAGTAAAGTGGGCCTGTGTTCAGCTACAGTTTTATTATTGGCTCAGCTACTTACAGGAAGTGTCGAGTAAGTCAACGGCCAAATATGATCGTGATACAGACCTATAGTTGCTGGAACTCTAGTTTGTGCGTAAAATAAAACGCGAATTTTTCAGGTCTCTAACAATATCACAACTTTTAAAAAGGGAATACATAACATGCACCAATCCCCTTAAAGGCGTTCCAGAGGGAAAAAAGCATATTTTTATATTTGTATGCAATAGTGTTCGTTTTGCAGACGTTACTTGTAAGCACATTATTATCTTAAAAAAAAAAAATAGCTCAGCCAGTTTTCCCATAGTGACATTTCAAAGTCAAAAGTTGCATGTTTTTACTTCATACACCCTCTGAAAACCAATCAACATAAACGAAACAATTTACAGTGAAACTATAAGTTTAACAGCATGAAGTATGTAAAAATACATTCGAAAACCTTTTTTATTCTGTAAAAACTTCTAAAATTTGGATTTTTGTAACGTTTAGAAGTTCTTAATACATAAATTTTTTCTATTGGATTTGATATACTTAAATCCCTAGCCTGTAACATGTAGTTTCGCTGTGAATTATTTCGTTTCAATATGTTGATTGATTTTCAAGGGGTTTATGAAGTAAAAACAAGCAAATTTTGACATTGAAATACCATTATGGGAAACTGGCTTCGATAGTTTATTTAAATAAGAAAATGTGTTTCCTAGTTACACCTACGAAAATAACACTACTTCATACAATTATAAAATTATGAAACTTTTCCCTTTTAAACGTCCTTAAATAACTATGTCTTTCTGCTGGAAGAAGTCACATGACACGCCTGTCAGCTGAGGGTAGCGAGAGACTTGTATAAAGCAGAGCAAGATGGCGACTGAAGTATCTATAATTCAACTCCCATACGTATTTCTTTTTTCGTCATCTCTCCACTTTCAGTCAGCAACTCCGACATACAGATGTGTACGAAATGACGGAATTTCGTTTGCCGTCGTGTGCATATAAGATTCGAAAGCAAATAGAATTGCCAGTGAAAGAAGAATAAGAAGTTCGGCCAATATAACTGTTGGTGCTGTTTCGTATGTACGTACACATAGAATAACCTCAGCTCTTTTCAAGATTTGCAACGAACAAAATTCATGGTTGGATCTGATCGAATCACTGTCTCGCCGTCAGACCCCGGAGCCAATGAAAAACGTGGGTTACGCTCGATTTTATTTTGTTAATGGCGTATTTCATATGCATGAGGGTATGCACTTTATTTGAATACAACTTAATTCAAATTTAGAGCCACTCTGAACGTCTTAGACGACCGAGACGAGATGTATTTAAACTGCACCTTTCCCACTCCCTCCGCCCTTTCAATTTCTCATAAAACTGATAGTCTCATCTAACCTTTATCGTTGAGTTTGTTTCGTGATTCGTATGAATCAGCAGGACAAAAAGTAATGATTTCTATTTAAAGGCACACGAAGAACTCATACTAATACGGTCTAACATATTACGAGTGTGTAAAAAATTGTGACCGAGACAGACGAAATTCTGGTTTTAATTTGGGATCAGACTATCCTTCTTTGACCTGTACAGCCTTGAACAAAATCTGTGACATCATTTACGCCTATAATGGCTTTACACTTGATTGGCCACTCCACCGTGGATATTTTAATAATTGGCCACAAACGTTCTCCGCTGCAAGCCAAAACATTGTACGCTAATGGATTACGTCGATAGAACGAATAACAGCTTGCAGTCTAGTTTACCGATCATAAAATAACGCAAATTTTGCAGGTCAATAACTGTGACCAACAAAAGCACATATGCAAACTCAACAAACAATTGTCAACTCAGAAACAAATTCACTGTTTAGATAAGGGCGCACATTCTTTTAATGGCTTTAATGTTAATTGATTGTAATAGTTTCTTTATTTCTTTCCCCCACCGCAACCCTGCCACCAACTGGCGGCGGAAGATATTCTTGTAAAAAAAGGGAGGGTGGCAGGATCGTTGACAGAAATTTATTTCCCAGTATTTTCCTATAACGACTTATTAAAGCAGAATGGTGGTGCGGGAGGTCCTCCCCCGGGAAAATTTGGATTATAGTGTGCAAATTGGCGCTATTTAAGTGGTTTTCGAGTCTAAATATACAATATACAGCTGGAAGAAATTGTAATTTTTTTAAATAGTAAAACTTAGGGTGGGTACTCCCTCTGTTGTATGGGAGGAGAAGTGTTCCCCTGTCCCCCCTCTTCACTGCCATCCCCCTGCCCTCAAGGTGACACTGAATATTAATACACACTTTGTGCGCCGTTGTACACTCAGATCTAAAGTGTTTACTGGACGTCCACTACCTCCATACATTCATCGCTAGCGATACGTGACAAGCAGGCATTCCTCGACAAACAGAACCTCGCGTAAAGCTCTTATCTCGACGGACGTGGACAACTTGGAGTAGCTGAATTAAAGAAGATGAATGGTGCCAAGGTTCGAATTGAATGACCGTTATTAAAAACATCCTGTGTTACCTTTGTGCCTGAGCAACTGATAATCAGGGCAAACTGCGTGGGTGAGAACACAAACAAGTTTGTTTTCTCACGTACAATAATGTCCTAGATTTCGCAGTGCGTTCTAAAAACACTTTCTTAGCCGCAAACAATGTTTCAATATGCTCCACTACAAATTAACTATGCCACAAAGAAAACGTTTCTTTTCAACTTACAGTAATGGTAATAAAAATCGTGCTATGTTGTTATTAAGATAGTTTATTTATAACCTTAATGGTTAATATATATGCGATAATTTTAACACCGACTTGCGTTGAAAAATAAATTATTATCATCTCTACACAGAAACTTATAATATTTTCAAAGAAAACTTTTTAAAGATAAAATGTGACACAAAACATACATTTTCTACATTTGCTTAGCTGTAAGGTAATGTTTCTTCGCCGCAAGCAATATATATTTGCGGCAATGTTACTTTTCAATGGATCATATCCAAACGAAATTTAGTTGTGGCAAAGAAAGTGTTTTAGAGTGTACGTTAGATATTTTTATAGGCTATATTCTCGCCTACGACTACAATACTGAATGATGTAATGATACGTCTATGAAGCATAACTATTTGGAGAGTGAGAGAGAGAGTTTGGTCAGCGCTCAACATCGAGGTCTTTAGCGCTGGTGAAGGGTGACATGAGGTAAGCATGAAGCAGAGCCGGAATGAAAGGGCGGGGGAACGGGAGATCCCCGAGAAAACCCGCCGACCAACTTCATCGTCCAGCACGATTCCCATATGCGAAAATCTGGGGTTTGACCCCTGCCGGGAATCGAACCCGGTTCGCCTTGGTGGGAGGCGAGAGGTCTGACCCCTCGGCCACCGCAGCCCCGACAATCCGCAGAAGTTAGGTGCGTTTGTTCATTTACGTGACCAAGGTTTTGTCGGTCTTCAAGTTACATCCAAACGCTTGCAAGATGGTAGGTAAGTGGGTTTTACGTCTCGTCAACAGCGAGGTCATTATAGACAGTGAAACACAACTTGGTACAATAACAGGAGTTAGAAGAGGAGTCGGCCATGGCCTTTGTAAAGGAACCATCTCAGCATTCGCCTGGATCACGGCCGTAGAAGAACAGGTCTGGACACTCGCATGGATATTTGACCCCCTTGTTGTTTGGCTGCAGTTCACCAAGTTACCGACAATATTGTATTTTATTGGCGCTGATGTTAGGGCGGTCGGACTAAACTCCGCCCACTTCCCTCCCACTAAGATAAACAATTTATCAAAACGTATTTTTTATCAATTTATGAAATACTTCCTTTGCTCAAAAATTTAAGAAAAGGCTCCAGCAATCTTTATTTACTTTATAAATTTAACAATGGAAAAAAGTGGACGGAGTTTGGGTCTGACCGCCCGGAAAACAGCGGCAAAAAGTACGACATTCTCGGTAACTTGACCAACTACAGCCAAACAACAAGGGGGTCAAGCAAAATACATTGTTAGATAGGCGAGTGTCCAGACCGGTTCTTCTATGACCTTGACCTGGAGCAACTTCCGGAAACCAAGTAAAACGGAAATCAAAAAGGCCGAGTATAATCCCGAATGCGAGTCCAACTATAACTAGCTCGGTAAGAGTCCCGCAAACAATTCCAAGTTTTAAGATGGCGAGCATTCACAACCTGCATACATATTTTACAAATGTGTTGAACATTTTATTAAACGTGACCATAATTTCGAGCTACTCCATTCGATATTTTGAATATCGTACCTTTGGTTCCACTTCGTTGTATTTTTGGTTCTGTATATTTACTTTTTATCGCGCCCTCTGGAGTGGATCGTCTGCTAACAAAAGCTTACCCTGCTCGTGATGAATTTCCAAGAAGCTTCTTTATCGTGTATTTGTAAGGCGCTGACAAACATGATAACACAGCACAGTTTAGAAATGTATATTACAAAATATTAAAAATGTAAATTCTTATAATTACCGCACTTTTTAAAATTAAATTGCTCCTTAAAAAAGACATGAAAGGCATGGGGATAGACAATGGTAATCCACAATATATCACAACTGAGTAATGCACATTTAAAGATAAGGTGCAACTCGATAAAAATAAATTTAATAAAAATCATCTTCGTTTTTAATTTATATTTTTAGTTACTATTGTATACAACCGATGAAAAATAATCAACTACGCAACATTAAAAAAATATATATGACTATTTAATTGGAGTAATAAGCAATAAAATAGTGGCCTGTAATAGAATCATTACTTCACTGTGCTTCCATCTGTGGTCATATGGCGTAATCTCTTATACCGGAATGTGCAGTATGAGATAACCATTTTGTTCCTGCATAATATTATAATATTTTAAAAAAAATGTGGGAATCATTATCTTTCCCCGTGTCCTTCATACATTAAGTAGATTTACATAACTATAACGTCCTTAAAAGTCAGTTAAAAGTGAAATGAAAGAATTAATGGCATTGGTGCATGGAAAACAGATTATAATAATTTCTTTTTTTAACTGCTAATGGAGCCTTGTGTATTGGCCACTGTTGTTACTTTCTTGAAGTTACATATCCTAACAACAAAACTGGTAGCTGCAACTGCAAACATTTGACATTCGTGAATATTTTAGTTCTCACACACACTTTCAGAACGTCTGCTTCAGGAAACGCGTTTTATCTCATTTTATTATCAGTTATTGAAATAATGAAAATTAGAGATTGGCTTAGCGGCTAGAGGTTCTTATTATTAACTAGTTTTACCAATCAGTAGTTACCCAAAGAGGAGCGACTTTTTAATCGAAATTTTAAATTTTTTTGTTACAAAGTAACTTTATAGTTATCTTACAACCTCAGCGGGAAAAGTCATTTAAAATGTGATTCCCTATGCCTCAAGTCGTTGCTAGCGCTCAACCCTTCAATTGTTATAAGAAATGCGAGATGAGTGTGTTTCCCGACCCTTTAACAACGAGGTCTTAAGGCTCGATGACGGTGAGGTGAGGCAAAGGGACAATACATACATGAACGAGTCGGGATTCGAACCCAGGACCTCTCGCACCATAGACCGATGTCTAACTGACTATGCTACGTGTGTAGGCATGACAAGAAAGAACCATATTAATTTTAATACTTTCATTTTTGTAGTTGCCGTAAAATATGTTATAAAAAAGGTTAAATAAAACAAATTTAAATTTAAATTTTTTTTTAAATACGCAACATGCAACCTAAAAAGTGTCGATAAATTAAGTGTGCAATACATAATAAGTTTAAAATAAACGGAGGACATGCACTGTCATTACAGCAGCAGTGTGGGTGTTGTTACAGAGAAGGCATACTTCATCAGGTACCAGCTAGGCAAGGCTGTGCAGACCCAGCACTCTGCAAGACTGCCTGGAGACGTGGAGCAGGAGCCAGCCGTCAATATCCCAGACGACATCAAAGACAAGATAGAGGTACGTACAATACTCTCTTACCGTGTGTGTTCTCATGTCGACACACTGTGCTACTAGCAGCGGCGGCCGAGTTGTACAGGCGGTTACTCAAATAAGCCCTGCTCAAGTTCTATTCCCAGCCAGTTCGTATCTTTCCGCGCGTAACGGCATAACGACGGGACATGTATAACCTCTCTGGACACGTCACTTGATGTTTGCGCGTGTAAAATACATTATGCAGCCAGTAGGAATCTACACAGTTTAATATAAGAAAGTTTATCACTTATATATAATACCGTTGTGCCAATTTCAGTTACATTTATTTCAGTATGGTTGTATTTAAACAGGAAAATACACGGGACTATATTGCGTAACTTCGCTGCCAACCATACGAGCAGTAAGGTAACTATAGTTAATGTAGAATTATACACAGTAACGGATCGTGATATTTTTCAAATGTTAAATTTTTAGTATAGGCTGTTCGGGATAAAGTGAGCACTCAGAAAAACCCTGCTAAATTTCTATTTTCAGCCTATTCGTATCTTTCCGCGCGTAATGGCTAATGACGGGGAATGACGAATCTCTCCAGACACATCACTTGATGTTTGCGTGTTTAAGATGAATTGTGCAGTCGCTAGGAACCAATACGGTTTGGTAAAAAACAAACTTTATTATTGATATAAAACACAAATATGTCGAATATAGTTTTTTTCTGTATTGTTGCAATAAAAAGTCCAAATACACGGAACTATATCCAGCAATTCGCTGCCAAGCATACAACGAGTGAGGTAACTACTGTCACACTTAAATTATACTATTGTTACAAGTTTGAGAACACACAAACTTTATATGTGGGCAATTCCCATGAGTTCTTTGGGATAGAGGTCTATAATTACAAATAAAAGAGTTAAATTAAGTACTGGATTTAATAGCTCACAAAGCTATGAAATACACAAAACAGTAATCAACTAGAACTCTCACAACACAATTAGTTATGCACACAATTACTC
>PNEQ01004976.1:0-51550 GCA_003012365.1 Medauroidea extradentata | reverse complement strand
TTTCATCATGTTTCGGAGGTGCTTGTAGTCACGTCGGCTGCCCTCGAAGGGTTAAGACGCAGTTGGGACAGGTATCTATGACGTAGGTTCGGCGGTTTTCCCATTATGAGCCACCCGGGCTTTGAGTCATCGGCCAGCCCTCAAGGTGTTACGAAACAGCCGCCGTCCACTGGCCTCCAAGAACATGGCACGCAACACTATATAGTAACAGCTAGTGATTTTCTTCCAAGGTTAAATCTTTAGTGTTCACTTTATCCCGAACGACCTACAATATAATGGTTAGTATCACCGCCGGGGAGTAAGTTACATTGTTAATTAACTGTTACTTTTTTATGTTTGCTAACAGTATTGATGTCAAGAACTATAACTTCTAGCGTAAAGCAATAGTTACAGTAGTGTTAGTGTCCGTGTATATTGTTTACTGGTAATGTTCTTACGTATTGTTTGAAATAGTATCACGAATGCATTGTTTGTTAGATTTACATAAATAAAAAAAAAGTGACAGCGTAAAAAAAGTGGTCAGACTACTCGCCTCCCACCAAGGCAATCCGGGTTTAATCCCCGGCAGGGTTTGTCCCCGGGTTTCCGCATGTGGGAATCATCTCGGACAATGTCGCTGGTCGGCGGGTTTTCTCGGGGATCTCCCGTTTCCCACGTCCTTATTCCGGCGCTTCTCCATCGTAGCGCTTCATTCCACAATCAGATAGCCCATGGGCTCCCATTCATAAAATCTGAATTCGGGGTGAGATACCTCGGCCTTTTGGTATCCTAATACGATATTTTTTTTTTTAATAGGTGACGTATTTGATTGAGGCGGCACACAGCCCTCCATTTCTACTTTTGCAAATTTTGTGATATTCCAGTTTCGGTTATGTACATCCTTCACTATAGGGATGGATATACACTCTACAGGATGTCCAGACACGGCCGTTTAAGCTAAACTGGAAAATAAAAAGGTAGTGGCAAAATGTACGCTGACATTTTACGCTCACAATGCGGCAACAAAGCCCGCGTATGTTCACTCTTGCGCTCCACAGATATATTACTTATCTTACTACTACTGTTCTGAACTGCATATTATTGGTGCAGGTTCAAATCCTGAGCAGTCCAGTGACTCGCCTAGGCGGGAGCTTAAAATGTCGTCGTGCAACATTTTGCCACAAACACTTTCGTCTTCAATTCCTCCCAGAATTTGCACGGTGTGCTAATCATAGTGATTGCTATATCTGGACCCTTTGCATATCGCAATACGTGAACAATTACTGATAACCGGTGTTATTTTCTTTCTTCACGTATTCCATTTTTTGAAATTGCCCAATCGGAATAGAAGAAAAACCAGTTGGTAAAGTAGTATTTGTTGGCCACGAAAAGTTTTTGAGAAGCTAGTCGTAAGCGGGCACAACTCAATGACATGCAGTTCCTTAAGGCGGGTGCCTACCCCACGCTTCAAATGCGTTGCAGTGTATTCGTAAACAGTTTTTTTCTACGAAAATATTCCACGTGTACCCATTGTGTCAACGTACGAAAAGAAAACAAACTTCAGACAAGGTCGGAACCTCATTGACGCCACGCTCATTAAAAACACTGTTTCTATGTCCTCCAACATGGCTAGAAACAGCCTTTTCAGACTACCGTACTTTAAAATGTACTAACCGGATGTATGTGAAACTCAGATTGCGACCTGCACTGAACTTAGTTGCAGACTTTCCACCAATAAAATTATATGGTCACCGCTTAATGTCCCATTGTAAAAACAGTTCGGCAGGAACCTTGCACGCTAGTTCAGCGCTTGGCTCGTTGAGGCGACGCGGCATTTGATGCGCGCTTCAAGATCGACCTTACTGCTCCGTCGCTTTTGAGCCTCTCACACACGGGTAGGCGGCAGCCTTAATGACACATTCTCTTGAGATGTACTGTAGCGCCTTGAGTGTAGGCAGCCGTTTAACACTTGTATATGGCGTAGTGCGTGCGTGGTTGCCGATATGCTAGGCGCCCTGTTTTAACTGAAGCTCTAACATACTGTGGGTTGCCCGGATTATCAGTGGCCCTGGTATGCTAATCTAAGATTCGCATGCTAAATGCTGTGAATGAACATTTATGAAGCCTGTCTCTGAAATATCACTAACCGTTATTGTATGTACGCTACACACACGGACACGCACATGTATTGAGGTTGTACAGCAACTCAATTGTTAATTTTTGTGGTCATAATAGTGTTTATGTTTTCAAACGCATAAAACGTGTCACAACCAGCCACAAAATAACTGAAATATCCATTGACATTTACATATATTCATTGCCAAGATAAATCACAAATGAGAAAATCTTGCAAAGAGTTAATTGTACTGTCGCTTGTTACAAAAATAATTTCTCCCTTCATTTTTGTAGACACGCGTAATGTAAATAGGCTCATACATACGAGCACTTCCTTCTGTACTTCCGCGGGATAAACAAACAGTAACATGAAGAGTAACTCACTAACTGAAACTGAATATCTTGTTACAATTTTTACCTGATCAAATATGACATCGTTAAATTAAATATAAATTGCCAATTCGTAATTCATAATTTGTTTTGAAAATGCTTAAAATTGTTCATCGTTTATTCATCTCGTTTGCTACTTTTGTCGCCCTTTAAATTCTCTCACAGTTTGAATTAATTATAACAAATACCACTTCATAGTTTTTTTTAGTTATGCTCTGCAATTTTAAATGTTTATCGCTTTTCATGTGTGCATTTTAAGAATTGTAAATACAATTTACCAAAATAAAAGCAATAGCGCTGTAATCTTACATTTCCAAAATAAGATTGATAAGAAAAACACAAACTCTTGCTCCTAGCAGTCTGAGTTTAAAAGTGGGCGTCTGGGTGATTATATTTTGAGCGTTAGATGCCTAGAAGTGTGGAAGCTATAAGGGTGGCACAGCACGCGCGTCACGCATCAAGCGACGTAATCGTGGTAGGTCCCGTTCAAATGCATTTGTCGCAGTGTTCCCTGCTTAGTTGACAGTGTAATGTGATAGTTTCTTTATCGTAATTCATGATCAACGACATTCGCTCACGGCAAATTACAAGAATTAATACTAGAAAACCAAATTCAATAACTAGAAACAATGTCAATAATCAATACATGCAATTGTACTCCAGAAACTTCCAAAAAAAACACAGTCACGCAACATGCCGAATTCCTGACACACGATAAAAAACAAACCGAACTACTCAAGACGGTGGCTTACCGAAGAAATGTTTAATGTGGTAGAAGTCACTATAAAGCTGGATTCCCAACCAGCTCGTAGGCTATGCGCGTACGTACGTGTAAAAGTAGAAACATTGAGTGTGCATGCTAGCATTCAAATCCTCACGTAGTGTGCGTACGTGCGTTATACAGTTGATCAACTTTCCACTTCGTACGTGCCTACATACGGTAAGTGGTCGTTGTGAATGAAGCATGTGCAAACGTAACACTCAAATAAATATCAATTTAAATAGAAAAATTGCTGTCACAAATTATTTAATTCGCTTTGAAAAATAAAATTTTAGTATATTTTACCGACAATTTGTTATGACATGAACAATTTACGCGCATATGTAAATTAAACGTTATTGGAAATTCAATCCCTAACAATTAACGTACGTGCGTGTGTTCATTCATACGTTAAGTGTGGTTGTGAATCCACCTTAAGGCGCCCGCTTACTGGTCGTGTGTTTGTGTGAGTGAGGCACGGCGCCAAGGGCGGTGTTGACCGGCTCATCTGGTGCGATATCGCCTCTATTGCAAGACACTGTAAACGGCGTGCAGTAGTATCGTAGATCACTCGCCTGACTGACACCACAGACTAACTAGTAATACAGACGTGAAATGACGTGGCGGCTCTTTTGATACGAGCGAACTTCGCCGCTTATTGGCTGCCCTGAGCTGTTAATAACAACCCTGTGTATGTTTGACTCCTACTTGTTACTGTAGGAATTCCTATTGGCCTGGCTGCCGGCTAGCAGGGCAACCGCCTTACGCTGATTGGCAGTATGTGTTTCCGCCATGTTGCTGGCCAGGGAAGCCATTTTGCTGGCGTGTGTGATTGAGTTCGCCTTCCTACCAACTATTTCACTTCTGTATTCCTAAATATTCTGTGCGGACACTTTGAATGGTGATACCATCTTGTTGTAGGAGGAAAGTTTTAATCAAAATCCATTGCATGCTCTTAGAGTAGTTTCACACGAATATTGTCAGTAGTTTTTCCAGATATAACAGGTTGAAAAAGCTGTTTTCAGCCACTATGAGGGTTCCGAAATGATTCTTCTAATCGACATTATGCTTTGAAACTGCTCTTCCATCATCATTTGAAGTGTATTTTATTTTCGTACATTGACACAATGGGCATATGTGGTTTACGAGCACGCTGCGGCGCAATTTAAACGCGTGGTAGGCGAGGCCCTTAATTGCGGTTTATATCACTGTAGACTGACGGAGTGTGTATGTATGTGTGTGCGTACAGGATGTGTGCAGCAAGCTGTCGGCAGACTTCCCCTCCAAACTGTACGAGCTGGTGACAGTCAAGTTCAACCTCTCCTACAAGCAAGTACGCACATTCGTGCGTTCTGGCGAGGTGTGCAACGCGAAAGGAGTCTGCCTATGTCCCAAGGAAGTCGGCTCCACCTGCTGCCCTTTCTAGCCAGTCTGCCTAGTCGCCATCATTTCCTGCGAGCCTCTACTGTCCTCACGAGTGATGCCTTCGTAACTCGAATACTGACCGAAGATTGCCGAAGTGGTGGCCATACAGTGTGGCAACTAATGCATAGAAAAATATATGTTTTACGAAATAATAACACACTGAAATTATGTATCTGTGATAACTCATGAAATTAACAAATAGTTAATTTAATTTAATATTATCAAGAGTTACATGCAATAACGAAAATTATATTATTAAGATAACTTAGAGCTACCGTGTAAAAATTTAAATTTTATTATATTTCGTGTTCTGATGTTGGATTCATTATAGAGGTTTTTGCTGCCAACTTCGGACGTTTTCGGCGATAATATGGTTCTCGTCATTTAACGTTATATTCTCCCTGTTCGTAACGAGAAGGATAAACGAATACTTGCCGAAGATTGCCGAAGTGATGGGCATACAGAGTAGCAAAAATGCAATGAAAAATAAACCCTAAAATTTAATAACACATTGAAATTATGTATCCATACTGAAGTATGTAATCTACGAACAGTTACATTTATTTTGTGTTCTAAAGAGTTACATGTAATATTAAGAATTATAGTATTATCAAGATGGGAAGTCAGGATAATAATTGTATCCAATTCGGGGTTCTGATGTTGGAGGCTTTGTAAAGAGCATTCCTGCCAACTTTGGATGTCTTCGCTGAAAATAGGTTCTTAATCACTTAACGTTGAGTTATAAATATCTTATATATGTTCTCTAGCTGCTCGATAAATAAGCAGCGTTCAGAATGGAATTTTTAGCTTGCTAAATTGTCACATGAATCTAAGTGTAACTATAAAAAGACCACATTTTTGGTATATTAGTATTTAATTTTTTGCACATATTCAGTATACAACGCAATTTGCAAAATGCAAAATTTTTAATCTGACTTCCAGTTGTAGCATGCGAAATTGAAAAATTAAAATACTAAATGGTATTTGGAACACGGCCTCTATTAATGGGAAATTTTAAAAATACGCGTTCTTTTTTTTTTTTTAAATTTTGTATTGGCATTTTAGAGTTTCAAAATGTTCAATTGTGTGAAGGCTGAGTGCGATGAGTTCTAAACTACACATTAATTCTGTATATTGTTGTTCTTTTTATAATTTACTACGTAAGTATGCTGTTGTTTAGTAGGCCTACATAAAATGGAAATTGTCGACTATAATTCAAACATAGAGATTAAGTATAATGATTTGTTAGCATTTAACGAAAACACTTAAATGTAAATTCAAGGGCAAAACCGTATTAAAATAATTTTAAGAAATTATTTTTAAATATTAAATTATGTATGTGATATAAAACAGGATAATCCTGATTGTTTATCAGTAACTCTTAACGAAAAAAAAAAAAATAGAATATTAGAAAGACCAATCGACTTCCCAACAGCATATTAAACATTAATTTTTAAAATATCAAAAATGCAATTAGCAAATGTCTAACCTCACTAATGAGTTCTGGGACACTGCAGAAACAGTCGGCATTATACAAGAAACACTACGCTTTTTTGCTAATACTACGAAAAAAACTACACTGCTCGCCATTAAAATTCCAGGACCAAAACAAAAGTAAGCTATCACAACCATTAGTATTACGCAAAATGCCAACCACAGGCAGGTTATATTTTTAACGTTTACAGCTGAGTATGACGTATAGAATCTGGGCTATCAGTAATATGCGGCCCTGCCAATGGATGGTAGTAACCGTTGTTAGATGACATTGAACTTAGTATTGCGAGGAAGAGACATTTTATGTCCAACCGTGATATCTCAACCCCAGAATGCTTCGATGTGGGTTTGTTGCCATGCAATTGTGAGCCAAGTCCATTTCTTTCTTCCTGAATCGTAGAAATTGTTTCCTTTTACCCTAAATTACATGTAGGCCTATATTTTTGACTACATAAACACAATCAAAGGATACAATAAGATACTGAAGTTCAGGGTTCATGCCTGAATCAATACTTATTTTTACATCAAACATTGAAGAAAATGTACTTGTTTCACTGTGGCATCAGACAGACCCTTCGGTTCTTGTGATAGCGCGTGAACTGTGGCAGATCACTTGACTACTGATCATGGATTATGTGTTGGCGGTAAGCGTAAAATCCTATGAAGATCAAGGATAAAAGAATATCGCACGAGGAAGGTACCTGACGGCCAGGGTATCGAACCCCGAACTGCAGGCTTACGATTGGCCGTCCGTAGGAATCTGCTTACCCTGGAGAACGACACGAGGCCATTAAGTAAAGAGGAGCTCGGAATGAGAGAGGTTAGGGAAACGGGGGAACCAAGATAAAACCCGCCGACTAGCGGTATCGTCCTGCACGACACCCACATGCGAATATAATAACTGTCGGACGATGTATTCGTGGGTGCGATAGGGCATTTGGCTTACTGCACATCGCTCAGCCAGTCTCCCCTAGACCCACTAAACCCATATGTTTCACTGAGGTTTTATTTTCAGTGAGGACCAGTTTCGAGGTACACCACGGTTCCCCTGCATTCAGAAGAGGGTCTATGTTTGTATGATGATCATTATATTCTATTCGGCGACGTGCTCACTCCACCTGTGCTCCCAAAAATAAATGAGAAACACAATGACACAGCCTCTCTCAGTTATTATCGGCCCCCTACTTACATTCCACCCTTACCATTGGTGCATATGCTACGTCTCTAGGTTGGACACCTAAGCATGGCATTGCCCTAACCTGCGATATCTATACCCTCAATGTTGGGTCCATCAGGAGCATACTATTTTGTGTTGTAATTGTAATGGCTAGCAGTGTGAAACCCTCCGTAAATTCCAAAGACATAGCCATTAAGACCGTATTCATATATTTACTTTTAGTTTCCATTAGAAAAATTACCATGTTGAAAAATTGTGCGAAAAAATACTTTAACCATAAATTGTTGTTGCATGTTTTGTACCTAATATTGTAAATCTTGTTTAATTTTTTACATCTGCAGGATGTTCGGGAACTGGTAACGGTAAACTGAACAGTCGGTAGATAATGATAAAATAAATATTTATTATTAGGGATTATGTGTCCAGAAACGACACACTGCAAGTTGCAGGGGCAAGTATTAGTGTGCAATGAATTCCGGACGCTCCGAAGCGCTAGGACTGCGATTGAAATGTAGTCAAGTACCGTGTTGATGTGTGAGGGACTTGATGTTTACAGTCAGACACACAGTAACAACCTGCAGTCAGGTGTAAAGCACAGTAGATTGTTGGTTGTGGTTGTTGAAGTGTTTGGCTTTGTATAGGTCGTTCGGAATAAAGTGAACACTAAAAATTTAACCTTTGAAAAATATCACTAGCTGTTACTACATATAATTCAACAATATGGATAGTCACCTTACTGCTTATATGGTTGGCAACGAAATAACACAACATAGTTCCATGTTTATTCGTATTTAAATACAACAATACTGGAACAAAATCAACCGACAGTGATATAATTGTATTTTATATAATTAATAAACTTCTTTTTTATCAAACTGTATAGGTACCTATCAACTGAAAAATTTATTTTACACGCGCAAACATAAATCTGACGTGTCCCAGGAGGTTAGACTTTTCGCGTAGTTAGCCGTTACACGCGGAAAGATACGAATTAGCTGGAAATAGAGCTTTAGCAGGGCTTTTTCGATTGCTCACTTTATTCCGAACTGCCTATACCAGTAGTGTAGTGTTATTGTTACAATAAGGGTTCGGTAAACATCAGCTCTCCACATGTTTTTGCACGAGTATGATGCATGCTTCGGCCTTTAGAACATGTGGCATTAAGGTGAGAAGTGAATACATTCTTAACCCACACATGGGCCAAGATACCAGCTAACCGTATTATTCTGTTCCAACTCGGCTATGATCGCTATCCTCTGGGCCACTAGACCGGCGTCTCGGTGTAAGTGCGGAATTCCAGTTTGCGCACTGGTGTTATCTGCACCCGAAACTTTGCAGAGTGTAATTTCCGGACACATGTTCAATAACGATAGATGCTTGTTTTTTGCGTTGTCTACCGCCCATCCAATTTAATACCACTAATTCCTGAACACTCCCTATTAATGATTTGTTTTAAGATGAAAGTCAATGTATCTCAACAAGTATAAATAAACACTATGACAAAAAACTGCGCCTTTCGTTATTTTACTTTAATATTAAATTCTTGATTTTGTACATGAATGACATTGCAGTTAAAATCCATCAACCAGTATTAATATCAGAATCTGTACGGAGTGCCTACTGCCAGCCACAAAACAAATACTGTAAGGTCTTGCCATCGACTGTCAAAACATTAGAAGAAACTGAGCTATGTGTCGCACAGGTAACACATTGGACTCGGATTCGGGAGGATCCATGTTCAATTCCCCAATTCTCGAAATCGCTCCTGGTGATTGCTGGTAATGGTTCCGCCATGGCCGATACACATAGTTAATGTTCTTGTGTAAAATTGTGTGTCGCCATCTCACTAATGAACTCGCTGTCGGCGGGATAAAACCTTACATTCCCCACAAGCAAGCAGCCAGGACTGACTATTCCAAGAATACAGATTGACAATATTATCTGCGGGTGACGAGCTAGCATCTCGGTGACCGAGAAAAAAAAATTTTCATTTTCACCTCAGCAATCAAATCCAAGACAAGTCCTGAAAAATTCCACCTCGGTGATGATTGTTAAATCATAACTCACTACCCAGACATATTATGTAGTGCTTTAGATGTTCGGCTCGTATCAGCCTATACAAACAATTAGTCAGGATTATCACAATGCTGTAACTACAACACTGTGAAATTATGGGTGGCAAATACCATTTATGCAGTGTACCCCTTGGCAATGGCGAAGGTAAGGCAAAAAGGGGGGGACACGGGTGACATGTTCATCCTCCCAGAGACACAAAAGGTTGCTCTAAACTTACCTGCCTGGAGCCTGGGTAGACGATGCGGGGCCGTGACGTCACGGGATAGGTATACACACCTAACCCACTACCAGTGTTGCAAACCCGAAAAGATATATGTATATCGTACGAATGGTGTAATGTTTTGGTAAAAAATGTGTAAAATAAATAATTCGCGCATTGTATTCCTTTGGTGGGCTTTTATATAAAAGGAACCAAGCGATATTTTTTGATTGATTGAGTTCTGTACACCAAGTACATAACAAACCTTTAAATGTTGCTTACATAAATAGGACCAAGTGTCATGTACCCTGTGCTACCTTCTACAATGCACTGAACCAACCACCATGCTATAAACTTAATTTTGCAAGCTGTTTACTCAATTTAAAGGATATGTCGCTTGGTTCTCTTTACATAAAAGCCATCCAATTGACACATAGCCACAGACAATCAGGTTCAGCTATTTGGAATATGTAGCACTGTATACGTGTTAACATTTATGTAGGCTTTCACTGTGATAAACTGGCTATGGAAGTATAAGTGAATTTCACCAACATTACATTACCACTTACAGAAATGCTTTTCACAACTCGCCAAATTGTGTGGGCAAACGAACATGAGCAGTGCTTCCCAGAAATAAAATGTAGTTTCTGGAAGTGCCCATCACTTGCAGGTCACTACCCAAGCCATAGTCTCTACCTAAAATCTGATGTAAGCTAAGAAGGGTAGGGATCTGTAATTGTTTAGTGTTGCAATAATGAGAATGTCAGTTGATAGATTTTGGCAATGATAAATCCGAAACAGTCGACTGTCGAACATCATCATGTATGGTCTAATAACAGGCTTGGTTACATCGGAGTGCTCCAGTAGCGGCTGGATCGCCTGAAAAACTTACATGTGACATGGGTCCAAATCCACACTCACGGGTATGTTGAACAGTATTTTGACCCATTACCCCTCGTACATAAATGAAGCAGGCCTGACCATTATGGCTAGTCAGAAGTCGAAGCCGAAACGAATGGATGTGTGACTAGAGAGAAAATTACGTTGCAAAAGTAAACATCTGGGGCAAGAATCGACAGAGGAGGATGGTGACAAGCCGCCAATTGACATAATGCAGAACAACATAAATTACCATGCTTTGGCAATGTGAGGACAGTAATTTGAATTTTATACACATTTCTTTTGCCTAATATAACTATAAATGCAGTAAAAACATTTAGACAAAAATAAAATGAAACAGGGTTCCTTGAAATGGCAATGTTTCCATGGCTTAAACAGAGTCAAGTAGCCGTAACAAGCTTCGATTACATAATTGAAAAAAAAATAAAACTAAATATACACATTAAAACCTTGACATAGATACACAAAAATATATCAAGAATTAACGAGTTATACATACTTTTGTTTTGACTATGAAATACTGTCTTGTTTTGACACATTTATAGATTTTATCACTATGCTCTCAAAAAAGATAATTGGCGGTTTATTTGTGCTTATAGATAATTGACTTAGCATTTGTATGCTGCTCGGGTGTGAGACAGGTGTACTAAGGCTGATAGTCCGATGTTAGGTGGACTATGTATAAATATTAGTTCTTCACTTTGCACTCTCATAAGCGGTATCTGGCTTTATAGCTCCATTCTATGTAAGAAGATTGTGCAAAATCACCCAACAACCCAGCCAGCTGCATCTCAAATGAGTAGCTTCTTCTAAGCCCATTTTGCTATTCCTTGACCTAGCAGCTTTTCTCATTCGTATAATTCACAGTGAATTGCATTACCAAGTGGCGAGTTTACCACGATGCAGCAGCATACAGACGCCACCCACATCGCACAGTGTGTTGCTTAGCCCACAGCAACGCCCATTACAATGTAGGAATGCGCCCTATTAACCAATGGCGATGAAATTCACATTTCTGTAAATGTTGTCGTTTTGGCACTTCCAATTAAATTATGTTAGCGAGGGTCACACTACCACATGACATTATTAACGAAAGACCAGGGTTAAAGTTGTTTAGAACATTCACCGTACAATTTTGATTATAGAGTTACGATCATGATTGAGAGCCTTTTTCTTATGGCTACACAAAGGTTCATGGCTATATGAACCTACACAAGTCTCATTGTTTTTGTTTACTTTGATCACTCATGTAGCATGTTTACGATGACAAAAGTTTTAAATTTGTGACAATAGCGTTACAAATTCCTAGATTGGTTAGAAACTGACTATTTTGTATATTTTAAGTCAGTATGAATAGTGTACGCAGGTATGTATTACACATTTAAGTTAAGTAATGCTGTATAGAGAATCCTGCGTTGTACGCAGGCAGCTCACAGTAATATTATTATACAGATATAAACCTAAAATAGTGGGTTCAAACTAACAGTAGCTGTTAATATCAGGCGGCAGTCAAAAAAAAATCCAATAAGTTGTGACGCGCTGAAAAAAAAAAACGCCACACGAAAATTGGTTGATTGTAAACTCGTCAATACAAATTGATTTACAGGTTAGTAATCGAGTAACTTACCCTTCCTAAAAAACTGCTAAGCCAGTTCGGAAAGACTAGGGAAAATGTGGGGTTAAAGCACGACAAAGCCACGAAAATAAGTAAACAAAACTTCTCTACATGTTCTCGAGCAATTACAACCGTATCTCACTGGTTAAGTTTTTAACACTGTAAAAGATATAATTAAAAATTAAATTTTTTTCCTGATTTTTTTTGTAGGAAAAAGCTTATACACTTAACATTGTTATTGTTTTTAATACAATATTTAAGTGAATAGTAAAGAATTAAAAAAGTTTTTTTTTTTATATTGGCAAATAGGATATTTGGATTATTTGTGCATTACTGGACTTAACAAAATATGAAGAATCAAGAGTTTACTGGTTATGTTTATTTCTTACATTTATTTCCTGCCATTTGGCATGTTTTGTCTGCTAACGACAGTTTAACCTGCTCTCAGGCAGGGTTACTTATTAGGTAGATCAAAAAGCTGCTCTGGTGACTTATTGCACATTCAAAAATTTTAATCTTTTTTTTTCTTAACGCCTCAAGTCTGTGGTCGGTTGTGAGGGGATGGTGAGGGGGGGGGGGCATACTGCTCTGGGCGCCGGGTTATATGGGGCGCGGGTGCTGCCGCATAATGTTATAAATACAGTATTTGTAACTAGAATGCACACTTAAAACACTGTTAATAGTAGTTAGTAAGTACAGGTTTTATATATTTCTACTAAAATTTTATAATGTTATTTACATGAGCGCAAAATAACGTATGCAAGATACATTTATTACTGTTGGGTTGATTGGACTGATAGAAAAAGGGAGGGGAAGAAGGGTGGGAAGCAAATCACAATTCTTGCACCGGGTGAAGTCTAGATCTGTCCCTACTCTGCTATGATGGTTCTATGAAGTTATATCATTTATAAAATAAACATTCTAAAACCTAAGTGTTTCCACTGCAATCAAACACTTGCCTCATGTCTAGATTGAGGTAGTGTGTTGTGAATGTTTGTTGCCAGATGCATGTTGGCAGCAGTGGGCGCAGGGTCATCCTTTTCCCAGCAGTGCAGGCAACTGAACTGTCACACGGCCAGCATCTGCAGGGTGCACAGACTGACGTACGCCAGAACTTACCCCACAATCCTGGTGCTACCCGATGGTTCCAGCATCGTCATTCGCTATAAGGAGCCTAGGAGGATAATCAAGGTGTTTGTTTTTGCTGATACTAACTATACTTTTACATACAGAACATTTTTTTCAATTGCATCCTTATGGCAGTGGCTAAGTAATCAGTCTTGGATGAGTAGGCTATGTCCTTTGTTCCTGTATTTTTTCATTAAAAATGTCTATTTTGTAATATGACGTACCAAAGAAAATATAACATCTGACTATTGATAAAGACCATAGATAATTTTGTAAATTTACTATTATTTTGGACACTAGAAATGGAACACCACCATTTTACACTAAATAGTGTGCGCTGTGTTGGTAACAAAGTTACAAAGTTGTGAAATATCTGCTATTTAAGTGAAACCCTTATCTAGTGCAACAATGGTTTTACTTCCATAAGGTGTCACTCATGTTCTGGTTTACGTGAAACTGCAAACTTTTTTCTATTAAAAGGAAACAAAAAAACAAACACACATCGTAAATTTCCCAAGTGCATCAGACCCAGAAAAATACTTTAGGCCTCAGTTGATTAAAGAGCTTTTTTGAAAACTTGAAAGGACTGATTCCAAGTTTTAGCAAACAAGTCTACTGATAAAAATTATTGATATTGCCAAGTGCTACTCTTGTGATTTGCTAGGAAGTTTGTGTGACCTTGAAGGTGAATTGATGATGGGGCATTTTTTTTTTGGCAAACCAAATTCTGCAAGAAATGTTTATCTGAAGTCTTGATTCTTTTGCATCAGCAAATATTGAATAATTTTATCCTAACATAAGATGTATTTTTAGTAGGCCTATACAGGATATTCCGAAAATACCTTCTGATATTTACACAGGTTGTAGTATGCAATAAAAGAAGATGAAAATATGTTATGCACGGTTCACCTAAACTCAATATTAAGGGTGTTATGACCACTTAAAGATGAAAATTTAAAACCGTATTTTCCCAAAATATTGGAAACTACGCCACATACAAAAACAATATTGTCAGCATTGCTTAATGCTATTGAGATCGTCAAACCAACAGCATATGGTGCATGATACCTTCCACCCTCAGGGAAATAGCAGGGGTGGCAACCCCCTAATTGCATATAACTTTTTTACCGTCAGGTTTTCCATACATTTGAAGGTGGTTTCTTGAGTAATGTTACCTGTGTAACAAAAAAGGTGCTCCTGTTGCAACTGTCTAGGAGCCATCGTTTTTGTTCAAATCACAAATGAAGCTGCAGCTGTAGTCCCAGAAGCAACTATTAGAAAGTGTCATGTCGATTTTCGACACTGGTAGTGCACACATCTAATTTCACATGCAAGAAGTATTGCGTATGATCGTAGGCAAATAACCACTGGGTTATGATGTAGTACATATAGTGTCCATGAACACCATGTCCCTGAACTACCCTTCACAAGAGGTGCTCGATGTGACCGCCATCCATAGCAATGTAGCCCTCTACCCTACGCCACATGGACTCACACATTCATTGGAACATCCCTGGTTGTTGCCGGATTGCTTTGCAGGCATGGAACACATGTTCCCTTAGTGTATCCACATCATGTATGGGGGCTGCATACACCATGGTTGTGAAATGTCCCCACAGCCAAAAGTCTAAAGGGTTCAGATCAGAGGAACGGGCAGGCCAATGTTTTGGCCCACCCTGACCTATCCATCGCTCATGAAAGGCCCGTGTTAGCTGTCGCCGTACCTGTAGCTGAAAATGGGCTGGTGCCCCATCGTCCATGAACCACATGTGCAAGCGTTCTTGTAGTGGGACATTCTCCAGCAACAAAGGTAATTGGCTCCGAAGAAGTTACGATACCTAGCACCATTCAATGTGTTGTGTAGAGTGTAGAACCTACGAGTCTGCCTTCGTAAATGCCTGCTCAAATGTTGATACTAAACCTGTGCTGGTGCCTTCTCTCGTCAGTTGCGTGTGGGTTTGCATTGGCCCATATGTATTATGGAAATTGACGGTACCGTCTCTTGTGAAACCCACCTCATCTGTAAACAACACCTTCGCAGTGAAATGCAGATCATGTGCGCACATTTGGAGAAACGTCTGGCAGAATTGCAGTCTGGCTGCTCGATCCTGTGGCAGTAGAGCCTGGACACACTGCACATGTAGGGATACAGTAACTGTTCATTTAGGACCTTCCACACTACGGATTTTGCAGCACCTTCAGCTGCAGCTATCCGCCAGACACTCATTCCGGTATTTGCCTCCACATGTTCTAATACCCATTCTTCCATATCCGGTGTGCGAGTTGTTCGAGGTCTCCCGCGAACCCGTATTCGTGGTGCAAATGATCACGTTTTGAAAAGTTGCTGGAACGGGGTACAATACATTTTTCCTGATAGTGTATGGCATCCTGGATATCTGGTGGCATACACGGTACATGCACGTCGGTTGCTTCCGTGTGCCTGCCCGTAGCAGTAGACCATGTCCACCATCTCATGTGTCGAATAATAGACCTCCGTTATGTGCTGCAATCTGAAGACAAGGATACGAACACACATTACTGTACAGCGATGTCACTACAGTGCATTGCCCATTTGAACACTACACGGGTACATTTACCTGACTGATATAGCAATGTACGTACTGTAGCAAGCTGTGATACTTGTAACTGTTCTTGTATTGCGTTCGTGCTCCAAACACATGCAAACACAATGTGCTACATGGTCTCAAACGTCTCGTGTCCGCATTCATTACGTGCCAAAGAGCTCTGTGTACAAGATATGCTCCTCGTACGAACTAACACCACAACTCGGAAGACACGATGAAATGCAATGCTTAACTATATTGGGATCTTCAAATCAGCAGCAAATGCTGCTTGATACCTTCTACGCTTATGAAAATAGCAGGGGTGGTTACCCTTTAATTGCATACATGTTGTTTACCGGCAGAAATTCTGAGCATTTGAAGATGGTTTATTGACTACTGTTAACTGTCCAACAAAAAACGTGCTAATGTTGCATCTACCTAGGACCCTTCGTTTACATGCAAATAACAAATTAAGTATCAGCAATAGTTCCAGTAATAACACAGTCACACAGTCTATACAACTGTGTCCTTAACACATCAAAAGGCGTAACAAGACATTGTGTTGCAATTCACGAAACGTTACGAACGTTTTCCCAACTTACAATATCATTATTAATTGTTACTTCTGGGACTACTGCTGCAGCTTCTTTTGTGATTTGAACAAAAATGATGGCTCCTAGACAGTTGCAACAGGAGCACCTTTTTTGTTACACAGGCAACATTACTTAAGAAACCACCTTCAAATGTATGGAAAACCTGATGGTAAAAAAGTTGTATGCAATTAGAAGGTAGTATTAAGTACCATATGCTGTTGGTTTGACGATTCCAATAGCATTAAGCAATGCTGACAATATTGTTTTTGTATGTGGCGTAGTTTCTCATATTTTGGGAAAATACAGTTTTAAACATTTGTGTTTAATTAGTCATAATGCCCTTAATATTGAGTTTAGGTGAACAGTGCATAGCATATTTTCGTCTTCTTTTGTTGCATACTACAACCTGTGTAAATATCGGATAATATTTTTGGGAAAACCTGTATATGATATAGTTCTTATAACCACAACAACATTGGAGCATTCACTTTCTTCCCTATACCGAATCAAAACATTTCTTTGCTCCATTATGACAGAGCACAGGCTAATTAAATGGTTTTGGCTTTGTGTAGCATTCATCTAGACATAAATGTGAAATCATGTCATGTCATAAGGAAATTAGCACAAAAACATCCTAGTAGGATGTAAAAACATATTAAGTAATACTTGTTAGTAAGATTACTAAAAACTTAAGAAATAATGTGGATAGGAATGAGTAATTGTGTGAGTTGGTATTGCTAAAAATGTTAGAAATATGAAGGATAGTTGCAAAACCTTTCAAATAGATTTATTTAAATTGCTTTTTCCATGATGAATGAAGAGTATTGTGGGATATTTACACACATTTAGAACTTCAAATAGCAATTAATATCTTACTATGTATTTTAAGATATTGACTTTCTGCAGTGTATGATTTTCAACTTATTGTTTTGTACTTAAGTTCCATTTTTAGTATATAATTTCTCAGATATTTTTTTTAAAAATAATTATTAGTATTCTAAATTATTTTCAAGTAGGTTAATAACAATAACTACATTGCCAACAATGTAAATAATGCTAAAGAAGTAAATATATATGAAGTAATTGTATGTTTTGTAACGTACCAAATTGAAAATAAAATTGACAAAATCATGCACTGAGTTTTTATGTTACAAACCATAAATTTTTTCCGGCTGTATATTCAATATTTAGATTATAAAACTATGTAAACAGCACCAATTTTATCCTCAAAATCCAAATTTAGAACCCCTGGACCCTCCGCTCTAATTATCCTCCCCCTTAAACAAGTTCTAAGTAAGCCACTGGGAGTAACACACTTTTTACAAAAGGCATACCTTTTGCACGTACAGTATTGGACAAAGTAGATTTGTGTGCTTGTAAGCATATGCACTAGTCTATTTGGTGACAATGTCAGTTTGATACAACTTTGTAACTTTGGCAGAGGTGCTGGTAAGAGAGAGATGATCTACACTGTACCTTTTCGTAATTGATTTATTTTCTATAGCACGATTGCAGAAAATGCTAATACTGTTGTTTGGTGCAGAAAAGGAAGAGAGTGAGCAAGAGATTTTTGGTCAGCGCTCAACATCGAGATCTTTAGCACTGGTGAGGGTAGAAATGATGTGAGTATGACAGGGCAGGGGAAATGGAAAAGGGAGAGAGAAAGGCACGCGTGTCTCTTCGTCCCCCCTCCTACCCTCCTGCGCTCTCTCTGTCGATGAAACAAATTATTTTCACTATGAAGTTCCTAACTTAAAAAAAATATTTCTTTGCTTTCTGCTCTATTCCTCTGTTGTATACGGTAGCAGGACTTTCTCTGCATGATTCGTTAGTCACATGTTTTTGCTTTAAAAGCTTGAGATTATATACAGTAAGTTGTCTGTTTATAATTCAATGTTTATTTTTCAGATGTGTAGATTTTTGATACAGTGCAGCAATGGCAATTTTGGTTAGTTGATCTTACCAGCAGGGAATTTTTTTCGTAGTTTTTTATACAAACCCTTCTGTAATTCTAATGTTGTTGTATCTATTCCTTGCAGCCTATGTTTGATGACAAGCATGTGTGGTCTTGACCAGCAGCATTGTATTTTGTGTTGTTGCAGTTACCGCTGGACTTGGCGACATTGACAGAAGATGAGAGGAGATTGCGCTTGGAGAAGAGAAAACCCAGGAAAAAGTTGCGAGCTGTGGAAGACATTGAAGACAATTTTGATGTGAATAAGTACGTTAAATACATCAAGAAAGTGTAGATGCATTAGTGCTCAGTGTGTTTGCAGGACCAGAAAGGTAGCTACAGACGTTTCTGTATACAAACAGTATTTGTTTTGATTCTATGTTCAGTAAAATTTCCCTTGGAGGCAAATCTAAATATTTGTTGGTTTCATTTTTGGTTGAATGTGATTATCACAGAGAGTAGCGCTCACTATTTTGATGTATGGTCATTGAAGAATAAAGAAGGAGAACAAGAGCTATGTAGACTCATATTATGATGTTAGCTTAAAGTTCTAATTTGTGTGTACAGAAATCAAGTTACAAATCATATTCCAACTAAATAAACTGTGCTTTTACACTGTAAGCATTGTTGAATCAAGACCAAAGTAAAAGTTTTTAATATTTTGACAAAAAAGAAGAAAATCATAAAAAATTTATTTTTCCGAACTCTAAGGCTTAAATTCCACTGAGGCAACATTTTGGCAACATGTAGCATGAGTCAGTGATACACAGGCCAGTCTAATTTCAACTGAGACAACACAGTGGTCCTGTGGCATGCAACAATGACGCATGTGACATTGCCGACTATTGCCACATGCCACAATAATCTTGCTGTCGAACAGTGTCACCCTCGATCCGGCAGTGTGTGAATTGGTGCGGCAAATTCTGTGAGACAAGATGGAATGGTCCAATGAAAAAACAATTCAGTTTATAGATGGCTATCGTAATGCCCCTGATCTATGGAACGTAACATTAGGGAAGTATTAAAACAACCAATAAATTGAAAATGGATACTTTTAAACGGTTTGCAATTTCATATGAGTGTATTGTTGAAAAAGTGAAAAAAAATTTAACAAAAAATAACACTGATTTCAAAAACCTACTCAGAAAGAATTGCACTAAAAAGAAAAAAATAATTATTTTACTTTTAGATTACTTAGAATACAATCAATTTATTATTTTTTGAGTCTCTGCACGGCAAGCTTTTAAGAAATTTTACAAAATTTCCTAAAATTGACAAAAAATTTTTAAACGTACGTTAATTCGATAATGTAGCAGTACGTAATTAAACCAGGTGCTCCCTTCCCAGCCCGCCGTATACACCTGTCACTGCTCCCCGTGCTGTTCAATGCAGCGTGGCTACTGTCTTTGTGTCAATTAAGAAATGCGTAGTGGCAGTCAACGTTAAATTTAATTAATGTATGTATACCTACGCTACTTCGTTACATGTTGGTTAACCTTGGCTGGCACCAATTCCAAAAATAACAATAATTGTATATTACTGTCCTAATAAATTGATAGTATTGTAAGTAGTCTAAAAAATAATATAATTATTTTTTACTTTCTAGTGCTTTTTTCAGTTAGTTTTTTTTTTTTAAGTCTGTGTTATTTTTTGTTAAAAATTTTTTATTTCTTGATTTTTTCTGAGTTTCGGTGCCTACCTTCCACATTCATACTGTTTGTCGTTAAGGAGTTTCATTGTGCCTTCACAGTCCAAGATGTGTTTTCAATGATTCGTCAATATACTTCAACGCAAGGGGTTATCATTGTGGTTTTCACTTCAATTGGATCCCCATAAAAATGTTCAAATGTGACTTAAGAATTTTTCAAAATCCAACATGTAAAGACCTGAAATGTGTTTTCAATAAACCACATAATTTGATTGCTATCGCAAACGTCGAGGTACACAGTTTCTTTTTGCTTCAGGATGATGATTTCATATATACCGGAAAAAATTTTTATGAATTTGTCTAAATTTGAACCTGCAACTTTCAAAATCTCTGAAAAAATACCGGAGTATAATGTGTATAATTGTCTCTGTACTCCGCTCTTTCGCATGCAGCAGTTGGCAGCCTGGCCATTGTCTTTGTTATTAACTTAGCAAATTTTTTTCTACATCTTGTACTATTTACAAGAAGACTCACCATTTTTAGTAGGAGTGAAGAAAAACGATACAGTACACTTTTTAAGCTCTGTATTGCACAAAATGTATTTGTTCTGTATTTTGGCTGGTTTTGATAGCTCCAAAACAGGTTTAATAACACCATTGATACTATATTACTGAAGAAAAATAAACAGTGTTGGAAATACTTTAAGGGGCTATCGAATTGAGGTACACAAATGTTACCGTATTGCCCTCGATTCGATAGTGAAGAAATTATGTTTGTAAAATGTTTATTAAAGATATTATGGTCATGAAACGACACATTTTGCATTAAAATTAATTGTTTTTTACTCTAATATTTTTGTTTATTCAAAGGAATTAAATATTTAAGTTTTTCTTAATGTTTCTTACATTAAATGCTGTTTTTTTTATAGGTTTTTAATATATTATTACAATAAAAACTCTTAACAAATGTTCTCAACATAGTTATAGTACACGTTACAGGCGTCCTTGAAAATTTTTCTGAAAATTTTGCCAACTTTACCTGTACTATCTAATTGGGAATATCAGCAATTGAATCGAGGAATTTTGGATTTTTGGCTATCAGATTTGCAGGTTATTCACACTCCTATTATAAAAATTAGTATTGAAAAAAACCCTTAGGGAATTTTATTCATATGTGTTTCTAGACAGCAAGGTAGATTAGATAAATTGGTTCAGTAAATTGATTTCTTGGTATTAACAATACTGCTTTTCAGATTTTTTTAACAAGAACTTTCCTTAACTCATTGAACTCTGTGAGCATTCTCCCTTCAGCTGAAATTTATTTTCAGTGAATAATTGATATACAGTCAATTCCCAATTTTTCGCACTAATGGAGGGGGCCGATGCCTCGGAAAATCCAAAATCGCGGATAATCCACTTTAACTCTTAATTAGATCTCAGTAGAAAGAAAAAAGGTCAAATTCTTTCCTGCAATATGGCAGCAATTTAATACAGTAGAGTCTCAATTATTCACATTAATGATTAGGGAGTATGCGTTAATAATCTTAAAATTAATGTAATTACAAATCACGGCTATGTTATTTATCCAAAGTTAAGCTCTCGTTAATCCATTCATATGTGACATTCGAAATAAATTAGTTAATCCTCTCATGCGCAAAACTATTTGTTATGCGTTCTGGAAAGACTTAAATCTTCTTCAAACCTTTCCAAAATACGATTTCGGGAGTAACACATTGGTGAACATTATGCGAGTCAACATAGCGTGTATTTATAAATAACCAAACAAATTTTAAACTTTTTGAAAAAGTATTTTTCAACTTTTTTCAACTATTTAAAGTAAAATTATTTGCACGGATAATCCGCAGATTGGATGATCAGTGCACGGATAATCCGCAGATTTGTTGATCAGTGCGCGGATAATCAGGATTCTAATGTACTTTGAAAAAACTGGGCTATAATTTGAAGCCGGCCAAGGGCCAGCAGGGGCAGTAAGCCCATAACGTCGCCATAAATCCATAAGAATAAGCATGTGTGTGCCCACAGACTCACGAAATATTTTATTAATTTAGTGTTCTAGTGTTTTGCATGTATTCTTTTCCACAGGGTCATTGATTGTGTATGTCTAGTGTTTTTTTTTTTAAATTGGCCACGACGGACATTCAAACCGCTGCTCGGAAATGTTCAGAGGTTTGGCCAACTCATTTTGAACATTTGAACCATAATTAACATATTTTAAGGGATTCAATGCCAGTCAACATGTGACCTGTTTTTACAATGTATAATTCGTTTTGTGCTATTTTTCTAGGTTTAACGTAACAATTGTACCATTTCTGGAATGGTAGAGAACAGTCACGTGTGTGGCGCCGGAAGTGAACGCCCCGGCGATAGGCCATGAGCCATCAGTGGCCATGTTCCTCCGTGCAATTCATCGCAGGCTTCTGGTGAGATAAGGCGCTGTCCATGTACGCTCCATCGTTGTTTCACTGAAGTAGGTTACCATAGTTATTTAATACACCGGATCATCATTTTTTGTACACGTTTTCGCCAAGTATTTCCCTGGCAATTGCCATTCCGCTTTACTTAATCATTATTACCGTAAATGGTAGTTTAATTTAAAACCGCGTGTGCGCTTTGTTCATGCCACGGGGCTAGGGACTTTGTAATCGGCAGTCATCCGCACGTCGATGAAGATTATTCAGTGTTTTTAATTGTCAATCATGTCTGGGTATGTTGTTATTATTCAGCAATGTAAGTATATATAATTTTCATGCATCAGTTAATGTTTTACAGTCGGTTTTGTGAAACCACGTGCTCATCACCAACGACGTCATTACCATCATTGTAGAGTGAACAAAGGGACATTGTGCATTCATTCATACATCTACATCATTTTACATACGGTTCATGTGAGTTGCATCTCATTTCTTGCATGTAGCCACATTCATCAGCGAGTACCACAATCGTCATCATTGTGCCAACCATCACCGTACCATTGCGTACCTCGGGAATAGGTTAGACCATATGATTGCATAGTTGGGAACAGCAGCATACATCCCTCATCCACGCCCGCTTCCCGAGCAAAGCCGTGATCCACTTCATCGGTTCTCTGCTCTATAGGGAGCTGCATTTTCAAATGCCGTGGGAGCACCCAGCACAACCCCGCATTCAACTTAAACAGCATATGTCGGCACGAGCACGGTTTACTTCCACCGCCACACATTGGACTTACGTATCATAAGATTCATTCAGGCACGCTGTATTGAGTACGTAATAAATCAAGTTGTGTAAACGGATAGTATTTTTTTCATGCTATTCGCCCCTATCATATAATTGTGTTCATGTCAGGTAAATAAATTTACACCATCGCCAAACCTGGAACGAGACAATCACTAGGCACGTGACCAGAACATCCATCCCCAGGGATAATAGAGTATCAAAGTGTGATACATGGGTAGTATCGCTGGCGCCAACCCTCATAACCACCAATTAAATCTATAAATCAGTCACGTCTCGTATCAATGGTGTCACATTGTTGTTTTTGCTGTAATTCAATATTTATACAAATATCTAAAAATGTATGGCAGGATTTTTTGAAATCTGACTAAAAGGAGGGAAATAAGACTTAAATTTTTTTTTACATTAACCCTAGAAATTTAGCTAACCTATTGAATATTGAGACTGTGTTTGTTCCAGAATGTTTTTTACATAAATACCTCAAATGCTGCATAAGTATTCTCTACTGAATACAATAAACTTATTACCATGCAGAAAAACTTAGTTCGTAAACCATTAGTCAGACGATCTGGAAAGCAAGCAAAGTACATGTGGGAGCACTGAAAAGTGGCCTTACATTTTGCAATGCTTTTGATACACAATGTTGTACAATTTTTATGTTCACAAACATGTGTATTTTTGTCATTTTACTTAAAGAATACTGCTGACCACTGCCTAATACATTACCTAACATTCTGCAATAATAAAAGCAGGTAATGCTACGGGTGGAAATATATTATTTCATAAAAATGAACTCATCAGAAGTAATCCACAATTACAGGTGACTAGAGATGTGTTAACGGCAATAGTGAATGCTCAATATTTTCTTCAAAAAATATATTTTAGCAGAATTCTGTGCTTTGTAAACTCATAAAATGTGAACCAAACCCCAGGGTGCAATCAGTTGGTGTAAGGAATTTTTTTTTAATAAAAAGTTGTTTGTAATGTTACCTGTTTTGCAACATGTGCAAGAACTAAAAATTTTAGTACTTCAATAGTTAATTTAATTACAGCCATCCCGTCAGTTGTTCTTTGTAGCAAGTGCAGTAACTTTATTGATAAGTGCTGTAGTTGTGTGGGAACTTAGTCGACACAGACCTTCCATTGATCTCACCTTGGTGGGTGCTGAGAGAAAGTGTGGGGATGGCTGTCGAGACAATATAATCCCTGGTGGGGAAACTGATAAAGCGGTGAAAGTGCGATGTGGTGTGAATATCTGCAGCGTTGAAAAATGTTCTCTCCCACATTAGACAGTTTTCTTGTTATGTTTTTAATAATTCCTGGTGTTATAATAGGTAGAAAGTTGGTTTGAAACTGCACAACTGTCTTCTTTATCTTGTGTGGAAACTTGTAGCGGACAATTTATATTTCATTTTGTTTCGAGGTTTTACATTTTGTGCCAGCATGGGACTCTTACAGTTGGGCGCAGATAAATGTTTATTTGGCCCTGCCTACATTGCTGTTGAATTGTGTTGCAGCGAGTTTGTAATCCATGTTTATTTACATAATTGTGTCCACAGTGTACCTATCTACGAAAAGAATACACATTTCAAAATCCACGCACACTTTAAATATTATTTCTGAGCTCTACAACACAGATAAAAAATGTCCTTTTGAACAGTTACATCGCAAAATCTACCACAGTACTTTGTTACTGACTTCCACTAATAAAATAGTCTCCAGCTTCCAGCGGTACAATAGAAACTCTGCACGAATGTTTGGCACATTGTGCATAAGAGTGCAGGGGCACTAGGCATGCCCATCAGTACAGCCCTTATCGCTTCTTGGCTTCTGAGCCCTCAACAAGCAAAATAAGTTCAGGTAGGCTGCGGGTGGTTATTCATTCAGTTACGTACTTTGATTTGAAATTTGTGCAATTTTAAAGTAGAACCTAAATTGCTGTATCCAAATTTACTATTTTATAAACATTTAATAGCTCTAGGACTTTTTAAGCTCAAAGATTCTGTTCTTAAAAAATAATTTTCTAAGAGCTGCCTATGCAGCTAAGCTCGAAAGTCTGAGTCTCTGGTGTGATACAAGATGTTGGTAGAGGGCAGGTTGTGGTATTTTAGTAGTTGAGCAGGATGGCCTGTGATAGCATCAGTCTAAGAAATATGGGTGCTTAGTGTTTGACTGTGACTTTGTACCACTCTGAATGTGTGTTTGGGGGTTGTTTAGTCAAGAAACAAAAACTCAGGTGAGTATTTGGAATCATATGTTTTATACTTTCCATTAAAATGTGCAACTGCTTCATTGGCTGGCAACGAAAGAAGCATTTTGAGTGGTACTGAGCAGCTCCATTGGCACAGTACAATTTTTATTCTAAAACCTCGCAGTGTTAACTCTCTGGATGTAAGGAGACTGATCACAAGATCAAAGGCAGTGCTGAAGTCAAGAAATGCCACATAGAAAAACATAATCTCGATTGTTCAGTTTTTCCGTGTGTCCATCCCTATTTTAGTTGTACATGGTTGACAAAATCTCTCCAGGTGAATATTGAAAAGGTGAGGGGTGTAGCCATGGGGGAGGAGGGAAGGTTTGGGTTATCTAACACCAACCACAAAAAAATGGAAAAGTATGTCATATTAAAAGATTAAAAATATTTTAACTAGTATAATATTGAATGTTTCGTTATGGAAAAAACTTTTAAAATAGCACTATTTTGAACCTTAAAATCCAAATTTTCCCGGCGGAGGACGGCGTACCACCCACTTTAAACAGGTGGTCAGTGTTCATTATATTATTCTCAGGTTAAATCTCCCTCTTACGCAAATCCTGGCTATTCCACTGGAGAAGATTCCTTAACATTGGCCATGGCTGATTCATCTTCTTGTTCCTGTCCTTGTTTGAAGTTTTGTATACCTGCCCCTCATGCCCCTCACTGTCAACAAAACATAAATAAAATATCAGTGTACCAAAAAGTTCAACTTCCAAGGTCACCATAAAATATAAATTTTTATTGTTGTTATAAACAAGAGCATCTTTAAAAGTGCTCACGTTACCTGAACAGCATGTAAAGATGATCGTAATAAAGAAATGTTCTCACTTTTTTTTTGTCATGTCATCGAATTTTGTCAAGTCTGTACGTATAGTATAAGTTTAGGTTTTGAGAAAACAGGAGATAAATATTTAATTTGCTTTACATTGCAACAGTAAGCACACAAGTAGATAACGTTTGCAATTATGCAACATTAGTTCCAATATTTGACAACAAAGTAAAACAGTACAGATGCACTTCGATAATAAACTATGATTGTCTATAAAAATGATGGAAATGTGAATGAGATATGTAATTTAACTAATATGAGTGAATGAGATTGCAGAGAAAGTTTCAGTGATGGGTATAATTGTGTTCAGAGAACAATAAGAGAGGAATCCTTGAGAAATTTCAGTGTTGAAGTGTGCAGAATAAGGTCTCCAAACAAGTAAAAGGTAATGTCTGGAGTATTATGAAGAAGAACCAGAGAGAAGAACAAGCGTGTTGGAATGAGAGCTGGTGATTATAATGATTCGTACATGCATAGATAGTCCAAGAACTGCACTGAATGTGGTTGTGTGTTTACGTCAGATGAGACAAGGATTCATTTAAGGGTAATCAGTCAGTGCTCAGAAATCCATAGTTGAAGGATGCTCAACTAATCACAAGTGCTGTATAAATTGAGTGTTAAGGGTGCTACCTACCATGTTTTTCAAATATGCTGTAATGAGATGGGAAATATGTTCTTTTATGAAACTATTCCACACGTGTGCTTTGTGCCAGTGTACTGAAAGAAAACACTTCTATTAAGCACGGAATGTCATTGCTAAGACACCATGCATTCTCGTTTAAAATATGTTTCTAAGCCCTTCAGCATACCTAAAAGAAATGCCTATTTAGACTGCAGTGCTCAAAATTCACTAACCGCATGTTCACAAAACTAAGATAGAACTGTGGATTGAAATTTGCTACAGACTTTCCATCAATAAAATCACATGGTCACAGCTTAAAGTCACATTGTAAAAATGGATTGACAGGAATCTTGCACGTCAGGTCACTAGGTCAGCACTTAGTTCGTGGTTGTGATGCAACTTTGATGTATGCTTTAAAGTCACCCTTATAGCTCTGTCACTACTGAGTCTCTTTAACATGCAAAACCGCTCAAGGTAGGCAGCGCTCTTAAAGTTCATGAGTATTTGTAACACAGTATATAGTCCAGTGTTAACAGGAATGTTCACTTTCGTTACTACATTGACTGCCAGTAAGCAGGTTTTTTTGCAAGGCGTAGCCTTGTCAATGTCAAGAAATAGTTCAGTTTTTCATAATGCTCAGGTATGATTGGGCACCGACAGCAACTTGATAATCCAGGCTATATAGCATGTAAGTTAAAACATTTACAATTTTTAGCGCCTTTTGAATCGAGACAAATTTTTCCGATTTCATAATATTGGTAGAGTTATTTATATACATATAAGAGTAAGAAAAAGGGAATCTGCCATGGCCTATGTAAGGAACCATCCCAACATTCACCTGTTTTTTTTAACATGGAAAACCAAAATCACGACAGCTAAAAGAGGAATTTAACCCATATCATCCAGAATTCATCTTGTTAAGAGTTTTAAAAATTGCAGGGTTCTTTCAAGAAACTAAAGCTACAGAAGTCTGTTGGGGTCAAGCAGTGACTCGGAGACACACGTGCCACTACAGTGTGCTGGTCCAAACAACGTGAGCTCTTGCTTGTTAGAAGACTCTGTGTTACTACTGTTGTAATCACTTTCACCACGGAGGTGAGCGTGTGACCTCTGCTGCTGCGTGGTTCAGTGGCCGGGACCTCCCGCGCTCCTGCGCTGGGAAATGGCACCGCGAAAGTGAGAGCGATATCATTATGCTTGAGAACATCCTCTGTTTAATTACTGCTTTCTCTGGCATTCTTTCCACGTGCCTTCTGATCTCTCGCCTTTCAACTTTGCTTGTACGTATGTTGACTCTAATCGCTCTGCAACAGTAGTGTTGATTATTATAAAATAACTTTTGACAGATAACATAGTATCTGTGTGAAAAAAACAATTTTTTTTTTCATAATCGTATCTGAAAACCTAGTTAATAATTTTGTAAAGTTATATTCCCTATAAATATCAAAGAGTTACTGCAAATGTTACATTAACATATGAAATATTACTAGGAATTAGTCAGAAAAAAAAATTTTAAAATGGGTTAATTTGTTAAATGTTACGCTTTGCTGTAAAATGTTTGATTCTTTACTTTATTGACACTTTCCACTGAAAATGATTATTGTTGGAAGTTTTGGACAGTTTCATAAACAGGTGAGGAAGAGACGGAAAGTTACTTCACGACGTGGACAGTGTAACATAGGTGGTAGATGTATGGAAATCATGAAAGTAGCAGTGGTGGAAATATTTAGAGAGAAATTAAATGTGAAAACTTGCCGCCAGTAAGCAAATTAATTAAATATGTAAATAAGTAATCTCTCTGCCAGAAACACTTCAAACTAAACACATTTTTACAAGATATCAATGGAGAAGTTGCCTACAAATAGAATAGTTTTGTTGCAAAAAAAAGACGTTTCCAAGTGGCATGGTAGTACGGTAAGTTATGTAACAACGGGGATTTTCTGTTGTAAGAAAACAGCCAGGCCACATAGGAATATATGTTACTCTGGTCTGTTCAGCTAACAAGTGCTTCCATCTCATAATATTTTGTGTCGTTACATGAAATGCAATGCAAGAATCGACAATACACTACAGTAATGCTGTATTTTTTTTAATGGTAGGTTAATTTTTTAGTATTTTTGGAATGTACTGGTAAGTTATTATTTTTGTTGTCATGCTTCTGCACAGCAATGTCTTATTCTGTTTAGTAGTAGATAATATAGGCCTAAATATAGCCTAACTGTGCATGCAGGGGCGTCATTTCAGGTTTTTCCAGGGGGGGGGGGCAAGATTTTGTTTTCTGACGACAGTGACCTTGTTGCATCTTTTTTATTAATTAAGCATGTATAAATTAGATACTTTTATAATAAAACTTCAGTTTTATGTCCTTAAAAGTTAGCATTATTTACATTTAAAAATACAAAAAATATATTTATACACATAAAATTCCAAATTCAGGTAGGGGGGCATTTGCCCCCCCCCCCCCCCTGTAGCCTAAAGTGATGCCCCTGTGTGCATGACATGTATACAAAAACCAAACGAAAAAATGGAATGAAAATCCATTAATTCTGCCAATTGAACAAGTTTTAAATGTATTTTGATCTGGAAAGGTAAGATGTCGAGCAAGTGACTGGAATACTCACTCAAGGATAAAATTGTACCGGTATGTACAGTGCTCATCATAACTCAATGGGAATTTTTCCCCAAGTAGGCCTAGGTATATTATTTGTAGATATCTACCTATTTAACAGCACTAGTTAGTAGTATGGTTTGTTTTCAAAGTGAAAATTTTAAAACTATTTTTAGAAAAATGAGTTGAAACCACACATTTATAACAATGGGAAACTTTAATTTTTATCATTATCAGTATAATTATATTCAGAGTTCTATAACAATCAAATTTTAAAAAGCTAGACATATTGAATAGAAAATATTTTTACTATCCAAAAAATTGTAGTTGGCCTACAGAAGTTTATGGATGTTATAATTATTTTAGAAACAAAACATGAGAATTTTCCAGATTTAGTTAGTATTAAGCTATGGATGTTTTCATGGTGACAGTTATTAAAATGAAAGTTTTCCATTTTTATATATATTGTAGTTTCAAGCCCTTATTTTCCTAAAGGTGTTTTTAATTTTTTACTAGAAAGAAAAGCTCACTACTGGCTACTGTTGTATAAACAGATGTGCACCAATAATATATTTACCTGGCAAAAAAGTCCCATGAAATTATGAAGAGTAGCTCACATTTCATCCTTGAATGATTATTATAGTCATTCGCATATAATCTCACCTTACCATTCCCTTTAAAAACTGAAAGAATCAGCAAATAAAAACAACAAATACAAGGACCTAGATAAACTATAAATTTTGATAAAGTATATATCAGTCTCAAGCAAATGAAGTTCACATTTTGGTGTACAAGAGGACTCTGGTTCAATTCCCAGTCGTTCCACCCTGATTTTCAGCTTTCATTAACGGGAACATTGAGTACTGGTGTAGCAAAGGGACGACTAAAGTCCCTGAGCTTTTAACATGACAATAGTAGGGTCAAGAGATATTTTGAAGGGTGCTAATTAATTGCTAAACGTGACTAAGCCACTGCTAGCTTCCCCCTTCCTCCATCACATGTTAAACCCACATTGCTCAAAGTACTGTTACATTTACTGGAATTATATCAAACTTTTATTCATTCATTCAATATGCACTCTGCAGGACACACATGTCATCGTTTGGCTAAGTGGTTAGAGCTCCTGGCCTGCAATTCACAGGTGCCGGGGTTAGATTCCCGGCCGGGACGAGCAATTTAATGTTTTACCTTCCCCAGGTTTTCATGACTGGGTGTTGTGTTTGTTCCTTTCCTCCATCCCAGTGGAAGTAATTTGTGAACCTTTCACATCCTCGCCTAATAGCCCTAGGGTGGTTCCCCTTCAGACTATCACCTTCCAAATACATTGCAAATGGAAATAACGCTTGTTTGCATATATATATATATATATATATATATATATATATATATATATATATATATATATATATATATATATATATATATATATATAGAGAGAGAGAGAGAGAGAGAGAGAGAGAGAATGTGTGTGTGTGCACATGCCCATAGAAAAAGTCACGAAAACTTATGTAGCAAACTTAGTACTGTATTATTGTTTGTAAGTTACACATAAAACTATACATTTATATAAATTAATGTAAAATAAATATCATACAAGACAAATTACGATCGAATACACGTTGTATGGTAAACAAATTACATACCGTGCAGCTTGAAGAAGGTGGTTTTCACTAGTTAGCTGCTACACACGTCTCCGCTGCACTGAATTTATTAACGAACAAAATTGGAATGGTGGACGACGTTCTAAAATTTTAAACCCGCGCGCGCTACGGTGACGTCACAATGAGCTTCACCGCCGCTCCGGTAGGATTCGCCGTGGTGAGAAGATGGCGGTCACGGGCGAGTGAAAGTCTGCAGCACTTCTGCCAGCTCGCAATACAGCCAGTGCAGTTTGTGTGACGTTACGTCTGCCGTCGTGAAGTGAAGGCACATCTGTGGCTCCGAAGTTACGTCCAGTTTGCCGAGTTCGTGTGTCCCTGACGTCGGCGCTAAGCTGTCAGCAGTTTTTTACTCGAGGGGTCCTCTGTCCGTGTCGTCGTCATCCCGTAAATATATCGACTGTGTTTGTTTATTTTCGTACAGTTATTAGGTGGAAGATTGTCTTTGGATATTATGAACGGTGAAAAGTATCGAGAACAATTTGTTTTTGCTCATAAAGAAGCGTAGTCTTGAAACGCATGCTACGTGTTTTCGTTAACCTAATTTCGAGGTCGATCGTGGAACTCGTTTTAGCATGTTACGGACCCATTTGAACGTCACGGTTTGGGCCAACTCGCCGAGCCAAGTCGTTGCGTAGCTTCGCTTTCCCGTGGGTGCCAGTTGGATTTCTCCGGGCGGCCGTCGTGGTCGGCTAGGAGGGTGCCATGCCAGAGGTCCGGACGATGCAGCAGCAGTCCATCACCTGAGCTAGTGCTAGCCATGTTCGTGAAGGCGGCCAGCCCGCCGGCCGAGGGCTGCCCCTTGTCGCCGCCGAGGACAGGTCGTGTCGCCGGGTCGTCCTGTCAGGCCCTGAGGCATGCCGTTGCCGCCCTCAACAGGCTGGATGACTTCAACTGCGAGAAGATCGGCACAGGATTCTTCTCCGAGGTCTTCAAGGTAAGTCCAACCTTACATCTCATCTCCTTCACGCGTGTTTATTTGTTTACATTACATAGATCCTACGAGAACCTAGGATATGGAACAAGCTAAGTTTTTACAATAGAATGTGTACATACATAAAATAAAAGGGTAAAACATTTAATCTATTAGGACCGCAATAGAGGTAGGCCTACAGTATCAAATACTGTACAAACTTAATACGTGTAGCTATATACACAGACTAACCTACACGGAGCTTCAACAGCTCAATTTTACAGCAATCCCTACTTTACTATTATTGCAATGTTTCTTAGTAATAACAACGCTTATCAAACATGATTTAACCTGGTTTGTTTCACTGGAGTGTGTGTGGGCTGTTTTTTGTGTGTGTGTAGAGTATCCTCCAAAAATTTTACATGTGGTTTTTGAAATAAGCTGTTATTGTACGGAAAATAACTGCTAAGGAAGGAGCTGGTGAAGGTTGAGAGTGTGGGGCAGTTCAGAAGGGATCTGGAGGGAGAATGAGTGGGAGGATGTGGACTTGCCACCGGGCGATAGCCCTTTTGCAAGGATCTATTATTATTATTATTATTATATAATATATATTATATAGGCATACATTAAACTAACTTGTGAAATTAAAATTAAAGTATTTTCATTTATATCCATTTGTAAGGTCACAGTCCCAGGGTGGCCACCCACCTGGAAAACCTGGAATTATCAGGGAAATTGTGGTCACCTGGAAATATCAGGGAATTTTTGGTTCATCTGAAACATTTCAGGGAATTTTCTTGCCTCATTCTTTTTGAGCTTCCACAAAAAACATAGGAATGAATATAATGGAGTTTTCAGAGCATTATAACATTTTTATTGAAAAAATTACACTTACGCAGGTATAATTATACTCCATTGTCAAGATCGTAGTTATTTCTGCTGAATGTTTTGTCAAGTTCACCGACTGTAGTGTCAGAAAAGACGTAAAATATTTATCTTTATTGGAAAAAGTGTTGAATAAAATGTCAAAATGTTGTTTTCATACTTCCAAAAATCAGGGAAATTTTTGGTTTTCTATCAGGGAAATCAGGGAATTTTAGTTGTTGCAATGAGTGGCCACCCTGAGTCCAATCCTAGGCTAGTTTCGATTCGGTAATGTTATATTTACCAAAAACACAATCACTTCTGGAGGTAGGTTACTTGACAAAAACTCAGACTTTTTGTAAACCGTCCAAAATAATACTGCTATTGATAACTTCAAAATTTGATGTAAACCTAGGAGGGTGGGCACAACTGGGAAACAGGATTCAGAGAAGACTTTAAGGGAAGAGGGTATAATGAAATTCACTAACTTCTAAATTTTTCAATTTTTCCTTAGGTTAAGTTAGGTTAGGTGACTTTAGGTTTGTTTTGGAATAAGTTATTTTACTATTAAGTTCTCCATTTTCATTAGGTTAGATAATATTAGGTTACCTAACCTTTAGTAACCTTACCTAACCTATTGAAAAATGGAATACTTAATGGTAAAATAACTGAACCTAACCAACTAACCCAAACCAAACTACCATAACCAATGTAACCTAACGAAAAATAGAAAACTGCAATTTTCTTTACTTAAGACTAATAACATCTGAAGAAACATTTTTCATTAGTAAACTATACATCCGAAATCTATAGTTTGGCCTATACACACTGAATAGTGAGTCTCAATATTTGCCTTAGGAGGGGATTGAGGAGCACGTTACAGCTTGCTACTGGGTGTTTGCTCAATTGCAATTTATTATTTAAGGTGATTTTACCCCTGTGTTTTTTATTTTTTGTTACATTAGGTAGGGTTAGTTTGTGAGTGGTAGACATGACCTATCCCAGTCAAGTGACGGCTGTGTTCAAACTATTAAAGAAATAAGCATGATACGAATGTGTGTGATTTAAATAAAATACGTAAAGAAATGTATTGTGGTCTTCACATATTGAACAATTATAAAATATATATGGGTTTTTTATTTCCACCCACTAAACCCCTGAACAACACTACCGGTACTTATATTCTTCACAACCGTGGTAATCGACAAAACCTGGTAATGTGACAGAAAACTTGCCCTACTTGTAAGAATTTTTAAAGCGCCTTGAGGAATTTTCAATGCTATTTGTTAACATCTTAAGTTTTTTTCTTTCTTGCACATGAAAATGTAAATAGCCTAGATCTTATTCTTAGTATTCATCACCGGTGACAACTGTCAAATCTGTTGTCTCTCAATTGTGCAAAGGTTTCGATGCTGTCTCCAGCGTAGAGGCTCTGATTGGCTGAAGCTTATTGCAGTGTTTCTTGAGAGTTTTACAGTGTGTCTTGATAGTTTTACAGTAAGCTAATAGATAAGGAAAGAAGTGTTTGCAATTTGGATGACCATGTATGTTAGAATTCACTGTGTATACGCAAGCCCTTGCTCATTGGCTACTTCTCACAAGAACAGCGGACAGTGAACAGGTTTGAGTATGCATTGGACATTGGATTCTGTCATGCGAGTCTTTGAACTTGTGAATTTTCCTTTCCCAACCTAGGCACAGGTATTTTTAAAATGCAGTTCATTGAATTTTGCATATCTATTTTAAGAACTGGACCAAATATACTAGGGAAGTAGTGAACAGGTCCCAAATTTTCGGAGAAGCAATTAATCGGATTCAGTTGCTAGCAGTGATTTAGTTCTACTCCGTTGTGACATCACTAACATAGTGTCAGAATTGTTTTTGACTTGACTCGAATCTTCCTCCCAGGATCGTAATGGGACAGCCACAGGAATGGGAAGGTTTTCTATATATAGTGGAAAGTTAAATTTTTTTAGTAAATTTACTTGATTGTTCTACTTGGTACACCGGACAATTTTGTTCGACTGTCACTATCAATACCGATAACATTTCACTTGATGGCTTGTTACGACCCTAGATGGATACCAAATTCTATTCGATTTGCAACTAGGCCCAGAGGACTAAATTACTGTAGGTAAAAGTGTTTATCATTTGAAGTTGCATACACACATGCATAAACAGAACAATTACGAACAGAATCATGAATATCACCTTTATAAATTTATTTGTGTCTAATGCTACAGCAACATATGTAAATTTAAGTCATATTCATACTTCTGAAATAGAATTTGATGCAGAGTTAACCTATACTAATTCTAAAAATTTACTGACTAAAATCAAAGAAACAAAAATATGAATGATACTGACATGTTTTACCTTGTCGAAGTGCATTAAATTTACCTATTGGTACATGGTATCAGACTTGGGACAATAACCATTGTTCAACAAATTAAAATAATTTTTATTGAGCTTTTTGTCTTAGTCGCGAACTGGGTTGTTGTAAACTGTGACGGACAACTTTATACTAGGGGAGGAATCGGCCGTTGCACATTGTTTAGAAATCACCCCCAGCATTTACCTGGAACAATTTCGGAACACAGTGTAAAACCTGAAAAAGGGAGGCCAGAACTGGGGATCGAACCTGGGTCCTCTTAGTCGGGAGAGTCCTAAGTGTTACCTTCGTGCCACTTCCCCTCGGTGGTTAGTCTATAGCCAAGGGAAGAGTGTGCACTTTAACTCAGTAGTTTTTGTTCTATTTTAGCACTGGTGCTATCCACGTCCGGTACATGGATAAGCTACCACGTCTTTTATAAAAATTCCTAGAGGTACATAGTTTCATCTGCTGGAGTCAATACAAGCGAAACTGATGCATCTTCTTCTAGTGCCAATCAGCCTCAATTGTTGGTGATCATCATATCTATATCACTTTCAGTGGTTCAAAAAAGCTCCTCGCTTGTGTAATATGTCTGTCGTTAAGTTCCCGAGCCAAGATGTTCTCCTTCCTTATTCTCCTTTTAGGTATTTTTCCTTGAATGTTCTCCTTTAAGGTATTTTTCCTTGAATGTTCTGCATCAGTTAATACCTGTTCCTGTTCGTCATTACACTGTCAAGAAATTGTTGTTTTCTGAATTTGGCCCAAATTGTTCTTGATTTTATCCGTCCATGGCACTCTCAATATTCTCCTGTACAGCACTACCTTACATGTGACATTGAGCCATGCTTTAAGAATAAAAGAGCTGTTACAGTGCAGTTTACTAAATTGGCATAGTGTGTAATTATAGGTTGGTTTTTTTTAATGGAGTTTAACTGTGGAATGTATGGTACTAAATAATGGTTCTTGCTGTTTTGTGGATCAAGCTGCTAGGTAGCCTAGATTCATTTTGTTACAGCTGCCTAAAAACAGTTTTTGGCCATTTCAAGAAATCCTAGAAACGTTTCTAATATGTGCATTGTATTTATAAAAAAACATGCCTAGTATAGTGTGAAGTATGTATATTTTGTTTTGTTAGATACAGATATCTATGTTTATGTGTGACATGCTACATCACCATTCTTGCAAGGACTTCTCTCGTGCAAAATTGTGTTTTAAGCCTTACAAATGTGCCATTGTATTCTAGTGACATGTTTAAAAGTACCACTTGTCTTGGAAAAATACAGTAGCCTATTGAGGTTTGTTATGAACATGAATGTTGGGGAATGTTGAGCTCAATAAATAAAATACAGTGCTGACGAATCTGAATTTTTTGTTTATTGGCACATTTTATAATGTTATAAGATGTGTTCACTGATTTTCTTTAGCAACTTGTATCACTTAAATCTTAAATACATCTTTTTAAACAAACTGTTCATTTACTGATGGTCTTTTCCATAGAATACTGTAATATACAGTATTATAAATTAACAACTATACAAATATTTTGTTTGATTGCTATTCCAACAATTTCTAAGACCCTTATAGACCTACTGCACCCTCAATTTGTACATCACTAATACACATATCAAACTGAACAGTCAATGTAGAGGAGGAGTATTCCATTAGCCTCTATACAGAGCGAGGTGGCACAACGGTAACATGCAAGATTCACATTCGGGAGGGCCCAGCTTCGATCCCTGGCTCCGACCATTTTGATTTTGGTTTTCCATGGTTTCCCGAAATTGCGCTAGGCGAATACTGGAATGGTTCCTTAACAAAAGGCATAGGTGATTCCTATCCCAGCTTCTATCATTGTACCAAGTTGTGTGTCTCCGTCTGTAATAACCTTTGTCTGAGAGATGTAGGGCCCACTAACCATCAGTGTTGTAGTGGGGGCGGAGCGAGGCGGTGCGACGCTCCGCCACTGCTCTTGAGGCAGGAGCGGAAGCTCCGCCACTGTTAGCAATTTTGTTATTATTTCTGCCAGTAAAACTGGCAAAATAGCTTTATTTTGCACCTTCAAACTCAAAGGTCCCCGGAGGAGGACCCCCGGACCCCCCGCTTTAATTGGAGCGGATGGGTGAACCAATGGGTCTGAAATACTTAGAGCTCCAGCACTGAAAATTCTGGCATTGCAACACTGCTAACCATACCATTAGCCTATAAAAGTTACCAACTGCATTGACATATCTGGAGAGTAACTGACAGCAATGTAAAATTTTGTCTGTCAAATGCCTATGTTTGTAGTTAACTATTTTTTAAGTTATGTGACTGGTGTATCAAAATCACAGTATTTTTCCTATATTTTTGTAACCATATAACTTACATCTGTTTAATTAGGTAAACAAACTTCATTCCACCCATTAATCTGTCACAATGTAAGCCTAAGTTATGCTTCTATGGGACTGTAACCCAAGTTTTAACTAGCTCAGAATGATTTACTGTTCTTTATTTTTAAGGGCTCTGCCTACCCCAGAGGCTTGGAGAGAACCTGGGTAGGGATTTATGTATTAGGTTAAATTTGATGTGCTTCTGTCAACTTACGCAATATTGCTTTCAGACAAAATTGTTTTCTTCGTTGAGATGCAGAAAATATTGCTGCAGGTATTAACATTTTCAGTACACAATTTAGAGTATTATTTGATAGTAAAAATACGTAGCGTAAAAGATTCTATAGCAATGGGACTGCACAGAGATGAACAAACAAGTCACTGGTGAAATAAGAGTTCAACAGGTACTGACCCACATACAAAATAATTTAACATGATAGTTGTAATGTTGCTCACACCAGTACTCGAAGGTGGGCAAGGCCTTTAAATGAACCCAACATAACCACCTTATATGTCGCTAGTTGCCTCCTAATGTTAGGATGGACCAAGGGATGGTGCTACAGTATAATTTCCTCTATACTCTACCGGTCATAAAAATTCTATGGCACTTGAAGATTCATATAGCCTAGGTAATAATAATTAGTACTACTGATATTAATATTAACAGTGATAAGTTATTATAATTTTCTTTAATTTTTTGAAAAAATTTTCTAAATAATTTTTTTTAAATACTTAATGGTGCAAAATTATGTTAGTAGTAGTAAAATTTTTTACTACCCTATTCTGCCCCCTGCCTACTCTGTTTTGCCCTCCCCCCCCCCCTTTTTTTTTTAACTGGCCTAGCATATACGGAATGTTCAGAAACAACTGCATAAAGAGCACCCCACGCGAATCCTCAGCTGAATTAGATACATAAATGTAAGTGACAAAATGTTGTACGACATTTAATGTGGCACCGCAACACTGAGAAAGTCCTCTCTTGCGCTCCACATCCAGGTATTATTTTTGTATGTTACGTCAAAAGTAAACGTAGAATAATGTTTGGAATGCTTGGGATTTTAACCTACACCCATAATACCGGTATGTAGGTCAAAACAGTTGTATAGGCTGTTCACTTTAAACTGAACGCTCAACATCATTTATATTTGCCAAAAACTGTAATTTATTGGGGCCCATAGATGTTAAATTTTGATAGTGGTGATACGTTTACACTGATTTTTAGTTTCAAAGAAGTTTTATTGGTAAAAGTAATAAAGAAGAATGCTAATTGAATGGAAGAAAAAAATGGAGCAGTGCTCACTTTATCATGAACAGACTGTAGTAAGATGTCTGGAGCGCAATATGGGGCTAACTTTGTGCATATAAAATGTCATCATACAACATTTTGCCACTAACATGTTTGTCTCCAGTATAGTCCAGGATTCACGTGGTGTGCTTACAATGTGGTTGTTTGTGGACATCCTGTATATCTTAGTTTCCGCATCCCAGAGTTGTCTCCCCGAGATAGACTGCACATACGTGTGTGTGAGGGAAAGATATAGGGAGGAAGACAGAATCGAGGAAACACTAAGAGTGCTGCGGACCGGCGTATGTAAGGCAGTATGACCTCTACATGCAAGTCATTGAACAAAAGTGGAATGCTGTACTATTCTTTTTCTTATCGTTCCTGTAATTGGAATATAATTTTTCTGCCTTTTTTTTTTTTTTTTTCCACTTCTTATTTTCCCCACTTGGAGAACTGCATTCTGAAATAGCCACTTAAATCCCCACAACTCTTGTTTCTGAGACGTGTGTCGAATTTTTAAACCAAACCGTAACATATTATGAAGTGTGTGTGCTTTCCGTTGGTGTACAAATGAAATGAGCGTTTAATAGTTATGTTTTATATAAACAAGATAGCAACTCATTAGAAAGGAATTTAAAATTCAGGTTGGAAGGTCCCTTAAGGGCACTGCCTTCCACGTTCGTCAAATGTGTTGTAATGTACAGGAATATAAGATCTTTACGAAATTGTTCCCACATTTGCCCATTGTACCTATGAACGTAAATAAGACACGTTTCGGGCGAGAATGAAATGCCCTTAAGGGTGTTCAAGTGCGATAACGTCTTAATTTTATATTTATGTGAAATAGTGGTAGTTTCATAGACGATACGTGTGAGTACATACAGTTTCCTCTTACGAAATAATTTTAGCTGGCGTAGTTTGCTCATAACTGTGTCAAAGAAAAAATTGCATGTTCCGCTGCCATGCAAATAGTGAAAACCAATTGACTTATTTACATGAAATAATTCACAGTTAAATAACATACTATGGGCTACGTAATAAAACGTCTGAAAATAAAACCGCGAACTGTTTTTTGTGTTTTTAAAAAATTGCTGAATTTGCAACTTTTTTGCTATACTGTTGCAAAATTTTTTACATTCAAAATATTACGTTGTGGATTTTTTAATGTTTTATTGTATAGCTCATGGGATGTAAGTTCACAGTCAATTATTTTGTTTAAGTCGGTCAGTCGGTTTTCACTATTTGCATGGCAGCGTAACAAGCAAATTTTGACTTTGACACCCCGTTATGAGAAAACTATGTGAGTTAAATTCTGTCGTAAGAGTAATATGTGCTCTCAAGTATCGTCTACAAAACTAACATTATTTCATTAAAATATAAAATTATGATTTTATCGCGCTTAAAATTCCCTTTATGGGTGTTCAAGTGCGATAAAATCATAATTTTCTATTTATGTTAAATATTGTTTGTTTTGTAGACGATACTTGTGAGTACAGTTTCCTCTTACGAAACAATTTTAACTCGCATAATTTTCTCATAACGGTGCGCCAAAGTAAAAATTGCCATGTTCTGCTGCCATGCAAAAAGTGAAAACCAAGACTTACGTAAGGGAAATAATTCACAGTGAAATAACATGCTACGGGCTACGTAATAAAACATTTTAAAACAATCCAGTGAGCAATTTTTATATTTTAAAAAATTGCTGAGTTTTCAATTTTTTTTTTGTAGTTTTGCGATTTTTTTTATTCAAAAATATTACATCATGGTCTTTTAAATACTTTATTGCATAGTTCATGGGATGTAATATCACAGCGAATTATTTTATTCAAGTAGGTCAGTTGGTTTTCACAATTTGCATGGCTACAGAATAAGCAAATTTATGAGCAAACTATGAAACCTAAAATTGTTTCGTAAGAGGAAACTGTACGCTTAGGTATTGTGTACAAAACTAACACTATTTCATAAAGATATAAAATTATGATTTTTATCGCACTAGAACACCCTTAAGGGTCCTGCCTAGATAGGCTGCGTGTGTGTGTGAGGCAGGAGCGGTAAGAGTGCCACTTACCGGTGTAGGTAATGTATTATCGCCTCTCCGTGCAAGCCACTCAGCTGGCATGCAGTGCTTCACTATTATCCATTTTCCTTATGGCACTTAAAGCGGTGGCCACATTGTTTTATTTATGGACTGCATAGTTCGAATCCGGTTTTTATTTTTACATGTACGGCAGTCTGGAAAGCCTATTTTTGGCCATTTTAGGGGGCCCGAAAATAATGCTTCTAATTGACGTGCCGAAGTTTCTAAACTATAGCGGAATAGTTTGAAGTGTGTTCTTTCCGTAGATATGCAAATGTAATTCGCGTTAAATAGTTTCGTCAAAAAAAAAAAAGAATAGCCGTAACTCGCTGCAACGCGTTTGAGGCGCAGATAATGAAGGCCCCCTTAAGGCCATGATCTTCCATTCATTTCAAACAGTTGCAAATAACGCAAATATTTTCTAACCAGTTGCTTTGAAAAAATTTCGAGACTGTGTACAGTCATACGATGCACAATTTTGCCGGAGTGATTTGTGCAATAATATACCGTTTGCTAGCAAAAAATTGCTTCGCTTCATTTTGGCTTATGTTGACAATAGACTACGGTATATTATATTTCAGGGGGAAAATTCTAAAAATCCGTTTGGTGTATTGCAACAGAATAGTTCAGATACATACGATGACATACAAGTTTTAAAACTGCCGGAACGAATTATTTATTTATATGTGTGTGTGTGTGTTTATTTGCGTTAAAAATAATATTTTCGAAACCTCTGCAAAACTAAAGAGCGAGGCCTTAAGACACCACCTCTCACACCATACAACAAAGCGAAAGTCGTACTTCAAAATATACTAACCGGATGTGTGCAAAACTCAGAATAGAACTGTACTCTGAACTTTGCTACAGACTTTCCATCAATAAAATTATATAGTCACCGCCTAAATTCCCATAGTAGAAATGTATCAGTGGTAATATTGTACGCTAGTTAGCACACTACAGTCATACAGTTACGTACATCTGGTGGGAGTGTGCTCGACTCAGCAGTATGAAGTCATGCTCGTCCCATATGAGGAGCTCTGTATAGTCAGCAGTGCACGCTCTGGGGCCACAGGTTCCCACTCGGTGTTATCTAATACGTTCACAAACAACACACCGGCTGTGCTCGATTTGGCAACCTTTGGGCCCTTACAAGGCCTCGAGACCTTGACAAGTGCACCCCTGAAGCGACATCGCACACGAATGTTGTTCACATTCATGGCACACATGCACCTAGGCTCTGCCCCCCTCCCCTTTTTTTCTCTACCAAGTAATATTTTATACATGTACCAGGATTACATTCCGAACAAGCTGAAATTCTTCGCAGATCAAATAACTTAATAAGTGCTCGTAATAAGTCTTGAGACGTCTCCAAAATGCCATGTGTACTTCAACTGTTTCAGAGCCAAAAGGGTTTGGGTGTTATTATGACCTTAGCCTTTAAAATATATACCCAGAATAAATATGAAACCCGTTAAGATGTCACACAAAGCGTCTGATAAGTGTGCGTAACAAGCCCGGGAAAATCTCAAAATATCCCAAGGAAACGTCAGTGATGGACGCCATCTTGAAAGTTTGTATTTTGTGTCTTAACTTTTTGGAAAATTGGTGGAACTTAAACAAAACGGCCGAATAGATTACATACATAATAGAAGTTCAAGACATCACTAGTAAAATCTTTGTTCGCCGTTACTATTATTACAGATCTGATAGCAGTTTATAATATTCTTCCTACATTTTCCTCTGGAATTAGTTCTGTAACAACAGTGGGCCTAATGACAAACAGAGATTTACTATGTCTAACATTCTACCAATATGTATACTTTCTCTATTTGGCAGTTTGGTTTATTCCATAATTTACCCTAAAGGAAAGATATGACACAAAATGACAAAAATTCAATATGGCGACCATCTCTCCCTCGTAAGCTGTTTAAGAGCCAAAAGGGTCTGAGTGAAATTTTACCCTAGGCTTTAAAAAATATGGCCAGAAAATACGTGTTAAGCTGAAACTTTGTACAGAGCTTCTGATTTATGCTCTCGATAAGTGACGAACGAAAAGTCCTCAACAATATTTTAGCCACTTAGCCTTGTCGAGCTCTCGATCCTAATCCACAAAATGCACACTACTTCGTGAAGAGCACAAGGGCTTAGAGCGGAAGGACTCATTGCACTGAAATCGAACACAGCCTCTTGAGTGTGGCTTATTAGTTAGCTAACATAAGTAATATCGTGGCGTCTCTTCTTTCGTCTGTTGTTTTAGAGAATTTTTATGGTTGAAATGAGGTGCAGTCATTTGGTGTGACTTTATGCTTGGTAGGGCAACTTTGTACCACCAGCCTAGTTTAATTATTAAGGAAAGCCACTGTTGTGTTACTGATGTATATACATGTTAATCATAACTATTGCGTAATAGTAGGTCACAAATGTATTTTATGAAATAAAATAAATTAATTTACAGACAGTGAATCACCTGACAATACAATTTATTGAGGGCTGCCACGTTCCTTCACCTCCCGCTAGCGATGGCCGTGTTAGGAATCATCCCACATTCAAATAGTGCTTTACGGAACCTATCTGGGAAGGTACCTTTTGTGTGTGTGAAGCAGGAGCAGTAAGGTTGGTGTTGACCGACGTATATAGTGCATTATAGCCTCTCCGTGCAAGCTACGCAGCTGGCGTGGAGTACTTTACTATAACCCTTTTTCCTATGGGACTTTAAGCGATGACCAAATTGTATTTATTGGCAAGCGTAGTTCAAAGTCTAAGGCTTGTTTCTATTGTTTGTTTAGTCCGGTTATTATTTTTCCACATGACAATTTTGAGAGGCCCGAAAATTATGTTTCTAATAAACGTTGCGATATTTAAAAACTATATCGACAAAGTTTGAAGTGTCTGTTCTTTTCGTAGATTTACAAATATGACGCGCGTTCGTCAAAGAGAACAGTCGTTACTCGCTGCAACGCACTTGGAGCGCAGGTAGGCAGGCCCCTTAATGAGGAGCAGTTGACAGTTTTATTGTGTCGAAAGCTTTTGAACCATAACATTTATTCAAACTGTATTATCAAAAATCTCTTCGCCAAAGCATAGGATATAGTATAGGTGATTCAGAATAAAGTGAACACTCAAAAAAACCCTGATTAACTTCTATTTTCTGCCAGTTTATATCCTTCCGCTGCATGTATACATAAACATTACCACGTGCTTTTATTTACATAGGCTCGTACAATGTTTACATCTACATTAGACTACACTGCTTCGATAAAAATGTTATCTACAATATCTACTCATTAATCGCACAAAGACTTAATATATGTTATAATCAATAATAATCTGTTATACCTGCGAGTTAACGTCTTATTTATAATACTGGTTTGTTCATCGACTCTAGTTGATACAACACGCACTGTTACCGTTATAAATCTCGTAAATTCGACCATGGGTATAATTATTTGAATTTGTAACTCAAAACCGCCACTAAAAACACACATGACACACGAAATTAATTATTTCAATTTCTTTCAGTTCTACTGCCATCAACGACGACGACACAGTTAACAGAAACAGTAAATAACGTATTTTCTAAGCGCAGCGGCGAAAAACTAACTCTTGATGCCACCTGCCGGTGGAATTTTTGACTATGTGAAGCGCGGAGCAAGCGGCCACGTGCAACTTCCCGGTAGCGTCACATTGTTCTGGCGCTAATTAAGTCAAATTTTACAGCCAGTAGGAATGTCAGTAAGATCACAAGTAAATATTTTAAAGTGTATTAAATACAGAGAGGTCCATTTCATCTGATGTTCTTTCACTAATGTTGTATTCAAGTAGGAAAATAGACGGAACTACATGCGATGATTCGCTACCAACCATACAAGCTGTAAAGTAACTCTTACTAATGGTGACTTATATGCAGTAACGGCTAGTGATTTTTTTCAAAGGTTAAATCTTTAGTGCTCACTTTATCCCGAATGACCTATAAATTGCTTGACGTAATAATAATGGAATATTTCATTGATATGTCATGCAGAATCATTGCAAGAGAATTCTTGAAAGTTCAATATCACGTACATCTAGTTAGTACATTTTGAAGTACGGTAGACTGATAAATTGTTTTTTTTATGTGTGTTGGAGGGCTTAGACACAGTTTTTTTTTTGTGTCTTATCAATGACATTCCGTCCTAGTCCGAAATGTGCTTTCTTTCTGTACATTGGCACAATCTGCGCACGTGGAATAGTTTCGTAAATAAACTTTTCCCCGACAGACGACACATTTGAAGCGCTTACTTAGCGAGTATGTACTGACTATTCGGATGTAGGTTAAGGGAGTTCAAGTGCGATAAATCATAATTTTATATTTCCATGGAATAATATTAGTTGTGTAGACGATACTTGAGTGCAATTTACTTTCGGAATACAATTTTAGCTCTCATAGTTTCTTGATGACGGTGTGTCAGTCAAAATTTGCACGTTATGCTGCCACGCAAATAGCGAAAGCTAATTGATCTACTTAAATGAAATAATTCTCTGTGAACTAACATCCCATGAGCTCTGAAATAATAAAACATTTTAAAACCCACAACTTAATGTTTGGAATTTTTTAAAAATATTGTCGAAGAAGAGAAAAATTTGCAAATTCAACATTTATTTTTAATATGAAAATAGTTGGGATATTTTTTAAATACTTTGTTACATAGCCAGTGGCATGTTATTTCGCCGTGAATCATTTCACATACCTACGTAAGTGAATTGGTTTTCACTATTTGCATGGCAGTGTAACAAGCAAATTTTTTTTATGCACTGTTATGAGAAAACTATGCGAGCTAAAAATTGTTTTGTAAGAGGAAACTACTCACAAGTATCGTCTATAAAACTAACAAATTATAATTTTATCTCACTTGAACACCCTTAAGAAGCACACGTACCAATTTAAAGAGTGCAGCGTGTTGTTGGCAGCCGTGGCGTACACCGTGTCTTGTCCATACAGTTAACAGTCGCGGTCGTCATATGTTTGCTATGATACTTTACACTAATTGGTTTCAGCCGTGGTTGTGAGTGTTTTCATCTGTTAACTATGGCGCACTGCTACAGCACAGCCGTGTGTAGACGTATAAACTTGTTTACTTTTAGGGGGCCGAGTGGTCAGATCGCTCGCCTCCCACCAAGGCGATCCGGGTTCGCATGTGGGAATCATGCCGGACGATGCCGCTAGTCGGCGGGTTTTCTCGGGGACCTCCCGTTTCCCCCGCCCCTTCATTCCGACGCTGCTCCATACTCAATTCATGTCACCCTTCACCAGCGCTAAATATCTCGATGTTAAGCGCTGACCAAAATATCTCACTCACTCATTTGTTTACTTTCAAGAAAACAAATTGAGTCCTGCATTATTGTTGACGAGTTACTGTAGGTACCTATAGTGAATGTTACTTCATAAGTATTTTAAGGCACCGGCTAAAAAAGTTTAATGTAAACAAGTTTTGAAACTTGGCAAATATGTAACATTTGTCACAATCGCTAAACGCCATTATTTATTTCAGAATTAATAATGTGTGAATGAAGTTAACTCAATAAGGCAGTGTTTATGTAGTTAAAATTGTCTTGCGCATAACACATACTTAGAAACTAGGAGTCCACTAGCTGCTTTGCCCACGTTAATACCTGTAGCAACTAATATTTATGCGTTTTTTAGATGGTCTTTTGTAAACCGTATTAGTAGTTCGGCCACCAAGTGTTCGGGAAACCAAGCTGCTAGTTGAGCTAACTCTTCAGCAAGTTGCCCATGGACATGGGCCTTATTTATTAAAAACAGACCTTGAGAGGAATTGTGGCTTAATACGAAAGTGTAATTTGTTGAATAAAGATATAAACAGTATAATAATGGTATTAGGTCATTCGCATTAAAGTGAGCACTACAAATTTAACCTTTGAAAAATATCACTACCCTTTACTTCATATAATTCAACATTAAAGGGGAGTGGTAGACAATGTCACTGTATTTTTAGTTTTTGAACCATAACTTTTATATAAGTGTATTATCAAAATGTTCTCTTCCACAAAGCATAGGATATATTCTTGGTAAACTGCTTGGCATAAACAATAATGGAATCTTTCAATAATTTGTCATGCAGAATCATTGCAATACAATTCTTGAAAAGTAAACTATAATTCTCTGGCAATGATTTCTGCGTGACAAATTAATGAAAGATTCCGTTATTATTTATGCCAAGCAGTTTACCAAAAATATATCCTATGCTTTGCCGAAGAGAACATTTTAATAATACGATTTGAATGAATGGTATCTCAAACTGAAAATATAAGAACATTGTCTTACACTCCCCATTAGCTATAGTTGCTTTACTGATTGTATGGTTGGCAGCGAAATTACGCAATATAGTTCCATATATTTTCATATTTAAATACAACAATACTGAAATAAAATTAACCGAAATAGACATACTTGTAATTTATTAATTAATAAAATAGGTTTTATCAAACTAAATAGGTTCCTAACGACTGCACACTTTAGTCTTCTACGCGCAAACATCAAATGACGTGTCCAGATAGGTTAGAACATTACCCGTTGTTTGCCGTTCTGCGCGGAAAGATACGAATTGGCTGAAAATAGATTTTTAGCAGGGCTTTCTTGACTGCTCACTTTATTCCGAACATCCTATATGAGAAGTAATATACCTCGACCACGGTCGTAGAAGAACAGGTCTGGACACTCGCCTGGAAACTTGACCCCCTTGTTGTTTGGCTGTAGTTCACTAAGTTCACGACAATGCTATAGGTTTTTGGCGCTGCTGTTACGACGGTCGGACTCAAACTCCGCCTACTTCCGTTCCACTAAGATAAACAAATTATAAAACGTATTTTTTATCAATTTATGAAACACTTCCTTCACTCACAATTTTAAGAAAGGCTCCAGCAATCTTTATTTACTTTATAAATTTAACAATGGAAAAAAGTGGTCGGAGTTTGAGTCGGACCGCCCGGTTTGCAGCCCCAAAAAGTACGACATTCTCGGTAACTTGACGAACTGCAGCCAAACAACAAGGGGGTCAAGCAAAATACATTGTTAGATAGGCGAGTGTCCAGACCTGTTCTTCTACGACCGCGACCTCGACCACAACGACTTTGGCAGCAATGAATATATGCGCCGTATGGGGCCTTCCTGTATATACTGTGTTTGTGTGTGTGAGTTAGGAGCGGTAAGGATGCTGTTGACCGACGTATATAATGCATTATCACCTCTCCGCTCAAGTTAACTCAGCTGGCGTGCAGTGCGTTAGTATTATCATTTTTCCTATAGGAATTTAAGTGGTGGCCACATTATTTTATTAGTGGGCAGCATAATTACTATACTTGTGTTTTTCGAATCCGGTTGGTACCGCTGTGGCCGAATGGTCAGTTCAGTTGCCTCCCACCAAGGTTATCCGGGTTCGATTCCCGGCGGGAACCGTGCAGGACGACGCCGTTGGTCGGCGGGTCTTCTCGAGGATATCACCCCCCCCCCTCCGTCTTTATCATTACGGCGCTTCGCCATACTCACCTCATGTCACCCCTCACGAACACTGGAGACCTCGACGTTACTCGCTGACTGAAATATCTCTCTTACGGACTAGAATCCTGTTAAGTTTCCAAGTACGGCAGTCGGGAAAAGCCATACATTTGCCGTTCTGGTGACCCGAAATTAATGTTTCTAACAAACGTGTTAAACTTGTTAAACTACAGCGACGTAGTTAGGAGTTTGTGTACTTTTCGTGATCGTGGGTATACAAATCATCACAAAAAACTGTAACTAACTGCGAGTCTTTTCAAGGACAGATACAGAATCACCTTAAACCAGTAACTGGTGATACTTTGACATTATAGGGTAACATTGACTACTCAACATTATTTGTATTTGTGTTGAGTGAAGAAATTTTCAAAAGTTACTATTAGGTTCAAATAGTTTTAATACAAGCCTTCAATTGTCTATTAATTTACAAAAAATAAAAATAAAATAATTATAAACAAATAAAGGTAATGTTTAAAATGCCTACGTTACCCTGCCAGATGACCAATGTTACTAAATGTAACTAACACAGTCTAACCTAATACAACCCTACCTAACCTGACTCAAACATACAGTAACCTAAGCAAAGCTCTACCTAACCAAACCCAACCCTAACGTAAACTAGCCTAATATCTAACCTGACCCTAAATATCTTACCCTACTTAACATAACCCTACCTACCTAACTTAATACTTTTATTACCTAACCCATCTTAACCTGACCATACCTAACCCGTATGTTACCCAACGTTATTCGTAACTGTATCCATTCCTTCTCTTACATCGAAGACTGTCTAACCTGCACTGATCTGTACTGGCCAGCACTGAGGTACACTTTCTTGTACTATATTGTATTTTCCTGCACTGTGTTGCACCAGCATGCACTAACTTGCACCAACTTTATTCTACCAAAACTATCTAAAAACAGAACAGTTTTTTGGACACAGGTTACGCCATTGCAGACAAATGTTGTGGTATTGCAGAAAACCCCGCTATTAAAACAAAACAAAGAGTAGGACCACAAGCCAGTAAGCTGTAGTCAACATATATAAAACGAAACATACAGACAATTCCTGAAAGGACTGTAGTTATATATGCAATACGGTAATATTCGCCCGCTATGTCGTATGTCCAAAAAACTGTTCTGTTTAATACGAACGCATTGCAGGAATTGTTCAAACATCACACTATGTAACTAAAGCCTACGTAACCTAACCCTACCCACCTCAACCTAATCTAATCCAAATTAACCTAACCCATCCTAACTGTACCAAACCTTACATAACCTAATCCTACAAAACCTAAGCCAAACTTCCCCAACACTACACATTACCCAACACTAACGTAACTCTACATAACATGATGATACTAAACCTACCACAACCCTCCCTATCCCTACCTACCCCACTCCAACCTAACGTAACCCAACCTAACAAACCTAATCAAACCCGTTCTACCCCTACCTAAACGTATTGTGCAGTAATTTAGGTTGCACTCTCTTGCACTAAGTTGCACTACCTTTATTGTACCAAAAAACTAAGCAACCCCAAAGTAACATAAGCTTAACCTAACCGAAACAGACTCCAGCAAATCGACCAAACCTAACCCGACCTAACCTAACCCATCTAGCCTAACCCGACCTAACCTAACCTGACTTTACTTAACCTAAATGCAACTTAACCTAACCCAACACATTCTACCACAACCTAAACAAATTTTGCACTAATCTAGGTTGCACTTTCTTGCACTGAGATCCTTCAGCATGCATTTTATTGTCTTATTAAACTGAAAAATCCCTAATTAACATAAGCTAGTCTAACCCGACTTAACCTAACCCGACCTAACCTATCCAGGCCTAACCTGAACTGACCTAACCTTACCCGACCTAACCTTACCCGACCTAACCTTACCCTACCTAACCTTACCCGACCTAACCTTACCCGACCTAACCTTACCCGACCTAACCTTACCCGACCTAACCTTACCCGACCTAACCTTACCCGACCTAACCTAACCCGACCTAACCTAACCCGACCTAACCTAACCCGACCTAACCTAACCCGACCTAACCCAACTCGAACTTACTTAACACAGCACAACCCATTCTACCACAACTTAACCATATTTTGCACTTTCTTGCACTAAGTTGCACTTTCTTGCACTAAGTTCGTTCAGCATATTCTAATTGTCTTATCAAACTTAAATATCCCTAATTAATATAAGCTAGCTTAACCTGACCTCACCCGACCTAACCCTACCCGACCTAACCTAACCCGACCTAACCTAACCCGACCTAACCTAACCCGACCTAACCTAACCCGACCTTGCTTAATACAACTCATTCCATTCTACTACAATCTTTACATATTTTGCACTTTCTTGCACTAAGTTACACTTTCTTGCACTAAGTTGCACTTTCTTGCACTAAGTTGCACTTTCTTGCACTAAGTTCGTTCAGCATATTCTAATTGTCTTATCAAACTTAAATATCCCTAATTAACATAGCTAGCCTAACCTGACCTCACCCGACCTAACCCATCCGGACCTAACCCAACCCGACCTAACCTAACCCAACCCGACTTACCTAACCTAACCCAATCCGACCTAACCTAACCATACACGACATAACCCAACCCGACCTAACCCAACCCGACCTAACCTAACCCGACCTAACCTAACTCGACTTAACATATTTTGCACTAAGTTGCACTTTCTTGCACTAAGTTGCACTTTCTTGCACTAAGTTGCACTTTCTTGCACTAAGTTGCACTTTCTTGCACTAAGTTGCACTTTCTTGCACTAAGTTGCACTTTCTTGCACTAAGTTGCACTTTCTTGCACTAAGTTGCACTTTCTTGCACTAAGTTGCACTTTCTTGCACTAAGTTGCAGTTTCTT
>PNEQ01004974.1:10589-34170 GCA_003012365.1 Medauroidea extradentata | reverse complement strand
AGTGCCCCACGAAGCATCTCGGGATCACATTAGACATATGCTGACGCCGAAAAACGTGTATAAACGTATTTAAGAAGTTACGGAAGTTAAGTTTACGGTTACGTTACGTTTATGCCAACATGAAACCACAATTCTGCACAACAAACAAATTTAGAAAAAGAAAGGGATAGGGTGGGTAGGCCAAGTACCTTACAGTGTGCCATCTTTAAAAGGGCACAAGTACCGAACATAGTCCAGCAAAAGGCTTGTGTTCAAACTTCACTTGATTTTTTTTTCTCATTATTTTCGTGTTGCAAAGGAGAGCACACCAGCCTGGCGGCCTCCGTAAAAATGTTGCGTGCGACACTAATTTTAGTTTCTTTTGACAAGAGTCTTGTAAAACTTTTTAGGTTTATTTTTCCACGCAATGCTACGGACATCAAGACTACACAAGTGCGAGCAGGCATCCGTGCTTTGTGTTTTATTATTTCTGTGACATGGATTGGTGGTATCAATCGTTCGTAGGTGTGATTTTAATCGGAAGAGGTTTGTCTATTGATACAAACTTAAATTGAAGTTATTTTTGCAGTTTTTCGTGTGAAACGATACGGATGTCAGACTATGTATTCGCAAGAACACTCGGTGCTCTGTGTTCACTTTTCTCTCTCTTTTTCTCCAGGACATCGGTCGGTCATATTTACCGTTCAGGGGTACCATTTTAATCGGAAGACGTCAGTCTTGTGATATAAATTTATATTTTAATGACAACTTGTCTTACTTTCCTACAAAACGCCACGAAAATTGAGATCCCACTGGACATACTTTGCGGAAAAAATGCCATTTTAAAATTTGGTAAAGGGGTTGGGGGCAAAATTGGCCTCAATCGATTTTACGAAGGTAGCGATTTTACGACTGTCATAAATGGAACCGTCAGTATTCGTAAAATCGAGGGTCTAGTGTAGATAGGAAAAAAAAAACTATTGCTGTGGCAGTGCTTTTTATACTGTGTTGTTAGTACTGAATTTATTGGCACACATCCTGGCGTAGGACTCACCTAAAACCATTTTCAGTTTGCAAGGTTTTCAGGTGCATAAAAAGGTAAATAACCTAAAATTATAGTAATGTATGTCAAGACTGCAAATAATATTTTAAAAGCACCGAAGTGTGTAAAAAAACATACCATAATAAACAAAAACAATCACATTTTCAATGCAAAAATTAACATTACACATGCCTATGTTAAGAAACAAACAAGATTATTTATAAATTAATTAGTGCTCACAATTTACTTAAAAGCACAAACAAATCTGATTTAACAAAAACTGTGAATTCCATAACCATAAGACAAAATCACACTGAATTCTCTATTCAAACAGCTGGGCAGTTTGTTCCATTGGTTAGCTAAATGGAGTGAAAATCAGCCTCTGGACAAGTATTACAAACTACTACCAGTCTTGCTCACATAACTCTACTGTCTATATGTACCTTAAATACCTTTAAGTTACAAACAATTTTAAAACAGAAGAACATTAGTTTGGATTTGCTCTGAAGACAATAATATTAAGGAACTACGATACAGTCTGTACAGAATAACATTGCCCGATTTTGACATTTCTCATCCGAGAAAACTGTCTGGCAACTCCATTGTGTCAACCTTTAAACCATCTTGACTTCCCGGAAAAACAGGATCTCTGCAGTCGTGTTTAAGCTGCTCTTCTCTGAAGAGAAATGTCAAAAATCAGGTCAACTTACACCATACATGACGTATATTGACAGACATCCTACCTTCACACAACTGCACTGATACCTGTGTTCCATTTATGTGTCACACTGTTACATGACTATATTCTTACAACTCAAAGAGTATAAAATAAAGGTAAACATAGCTCTCAAAATCCTAGTATTCTTTTAAAAATAGCACCTTTTTTTATGTACAGCATCTATGAAAATAAAATCTCACCTCTATTAACTTTGTGTATGGTAGTGGCTGAAATTTTCAATTTACATCTTGTTGTATATTAAAAACTACTGTACTTAAAAAACATGTTCCTACTATAAAAAACTCAATTCAAGTAAAGTTGGAATGAAACACATTTCTAGTCTTCATTATGTGAGCAAGTTCATTACTTTAACATACAAGCATGTTTAAACCAACGAATGTTGAGTTCCGTAAAGCAATCATATCTGACAAAACATTACTATGACAATAGTCTGTTTAAGAAAACAAATGAACCCAAGATGAATGGTGAAAATCCTGGATGCACTACAACCACCACTATCGCTACACACATTGACAACACTTGCGAAGACGGAGTTCAGCCGTGCAAACGCAATAAATTCTCAAGTGCTTCATTTATTGCATTCTTTTATAATTTTTCAATAAAATTACTATCATTATTTCTTTGTTAATGACTTTACATAGCATAATTAAATCACAAGTAATAGTAATTACAATATTCACAACACCATACTCATTTTCTCTTCCTTAAAAAAGTATTCAACAAATAACGCTCACGGCAGCTTCGGAGCACCACGTCAGTTCGAAGAGACGAGCAAACAACAAACAACGTGTACTTGTGAGTGATAGTACAAACCCTGGAGCATTTAGAACGTTGGCAAACAAGGAGGCGAGGTTCGCCGTGTCGGAGCTGCGACCTGCGCAAGGTGGTCGACCCAACAGGAAGTACTTGAACCCCCTGAAGGAGGATGTCAAACCAAGTTTGTCTGGTATGCTGAGCCGTTAGCAGTTAACTGTAAGATGCGGTACGATGCTGGTAAGCCGACGAGCTCCAGGCATCTGGGTAAACACTCTCGTTTGCCATGGCACGCTGGCAAGGAACACCACCTTGTACGAGCTATAGTGGCTGTGCTCATTCCTTCCGCACAAACGACCGACCACTGCAACAAAACATTTTTCCATTTACAAAATTTTATTTTCCAAGAAATTATCTTAACAACTAAACTGTATGTTCACACACACTTTTAATTTAGTTTCACATAAGATCACAATACTTAGAACATATTAACTTGCCTGAATTACGGAATCTAACACTTTACTATAAACCACAGAGATTAAACAGGATGGTTGAAAACCTACACATTTGTTACATTTCTTTGTGTAAGGTGATTAAAACAGTCTATCCATATGGAAGCTACAAAGCCACAGACAGACATAGGCGTCAAACTTATAATACCCCTTTTATAATACCCCTTCTTTATCGCCCTGGTTTAATAAAATGTAACATTTCAACAAAATCTTACTTAAGTCAACACATTGATTCAAACAAAAAAAAAAAATCAGCTTTGTCTATGTCCAAATGGTTCCTTAATGCAGACTGCACCAAATCAAATGTAGAAAATATTGTTTCCACTGAAACTTAAGAAGCAGTTGCGGTAAACAATTGTTTTATCACATTTACATCACTACATTCCGGACCTGAAGTGATGCGAATTTTCTACCAATCTAGTGGAGATACTTTGGGGACAATACCGGTGGTGGTGGTGGTGGTGATGATGGTAATAATAATTTCAAATGAAATTGGGCAACTACTCAGTGGTAAGCTATACACCTACACCATTAATCACTTACCAAACCCTTCCTAAACTTACCAACCCCCTTCACCTTCAGAAGTAAATTCCACTGTCACAAGAGATATCTAGGGAATCATTTGAGAAGCTAGATGCTGTACACATCAAACTGAGGTAGAAGTAATGTAGCTACATTGCCTGAAGCAGTCCACAACTTCCACAGGTTGATGTTAAGTGTCTGTACAACATACAGTACAATGTGAAATGACACAGCCTAGAACAGTTTGGCCAAGTCAGCTGACTTGTGCTCAAAAATATAAATTGAGATCCAATGACATAACAGGTAATTTTTACTGTTCGTGAAAAAATAACTACGTAGGTTCGACAGCCATCGACGTGTCACAGTATCAACCATGAAGTTGCCCAGTTGATTCAGACAACAGTGGCTAAAAACATGCGGGCTGAAACTCCAGTCTATAATGTACGTACCAAACATGATCTAATTGTAACACATACATACTGCTTAGGTAAACATACGTATCATCCACTGAACTAAGTCACCAAATCAATTGTTAAAGGTACATATGCAAGGAACATCCACCAAGCCAAATATACAGACATCTAAGGCTAACTTACTGGTTACTGGCCAAGCCCAAATCAACCTCAACTTAATCACTAAACTACCGGTAGAACAAGCGCAGGTTTCACACGTAGACAAACCCTCCAACTGCCATCACTACAGCTAAACCAAAGAATTATCTCAACCTGGCAAATGTGCATCCCAGCTCTAGACTCAACATGGCGTGCCAGAAGCACAAAACACCAATGCCATCTGTACTGATGGCCAACTAAAACTGTTGTATGGCCAGAGGGCTACAAAAAAATGGCTACCACCTCGTTCGTATACCAAAAATGGTAAATTTAAATTTCTTTATATTACACGGGTGTAATATAAAATACTGTTGGTCTTGACAGTAAATAAGTTTACTAATTAGATAAGTTGTTACAGTAAACTTTTGTTATACTTTACCAGAGTTATGGTCGAATTTTAAGTGAGAACTGAAATTACAGTGAAACCTCGTTGCATCATTCCTGTTTCTTTCGTTTTCCCGGATCCATTGATTGTTTTTCATGGTCCCGACAAATTACCTATATACAATGTTAAATAAACCCACAGGGATCATTCATACATTCATGAATTTACCAAATTGATCGTTCAGACATTTTCGCCAACACCAAAAAAAAAGTTACATACATTTTATGTTTTCATACCACACTCATATACACTTATCGAAACAAACAGGTGTAAGCAACGTATCATAACCACACAAGGCAAACATTTACTGTCGTCAAAAATATGGACGAACGTAATATGTTTGGTTTGTTTTGACTATGAATTTCACAGTTATTGTTTCAAATATGTTTGGCAATCATTCGTCTTATTTTAAGAAACGTTTTATGTAGACTACTGTAGTAGGTCGTGTGTGTAAATACAAACATTGTGTGTATAAATTCACTTTGTTCTATTTTAAATTTGTAATTTTTTTTCCTCAATAAAGTTTAGTGAATAAATAATAGTACGTATTGTCAAGAATTTTGGGAATTTTCTTCCGCCATTTTGTGCACTTTCGAGTAAAGCCAAAGGGAGCCGAGCGCAAGCGCACGAGTCAGAGAGGTTACGTTTCGACTTGTAAATACGTATCTTGTATTGTTACGTTTTCCGTTTAGACATCAACAGTTTTGTGAATTTTGTTAACGAATGGAGTACACTATTTTTATTTTAAGGCCTGTGAAATGTATTTATAAATTATTGCTGTAACAATGTCGCGGCCTTCAAAATCTGTTCGCTTACTTGAAGAATGCCTTAAGATTGTATAATTAAGTTCCTCAAATCATTAAGTGAAAGTCACAAAAGTAATATTATTGCACTGTGTTTCACTGAGCACCACCTCAGAAATTAAGAAATTCCAAACTGAAGGCTCCAAACACTGTACCTCATATTGTAGAAGTACCAATAAGATGGGAGGAGTAAGTATTTTTATGGAAAGTAGTATAAATTGTAATAACATCAATACAGCTGCTGTTTGTAAAGAAAAGGACTTTGAATGTTGTGCATGCAGCTTTAAATTAGGAGCTCAATAATATGTTGTTACAGGACTTTACAGGTCTCCTACACAAAATGTTAACAGCTTTATTATAAGTTTGGAAAATATGTTAATGCAAAATTATACATATGGTGATATTATTATATTATGTGGGGATTTCAATATTAATTTTCTAGTAGATAGCAAAGAAAAATCAGAACTAATTAATATGCTACACATTTCAATTTAAAGTCAACAGTAACTTTTCCCACTAGAATAACACGTAAAACCTCGTCAATAATGGACAATATATGCATTAGTCAAAATCTTATACAAACTGTCAGTGTATATGCTCATATAAATGGATTATCAGACCATGATGGACAAATAATGTCACTGCCCTATACAAAGTATGACAAACCCCCGATTAATAACATAAAAGAGAAAGTCAGACAAATGTCTGACATCAATTTCTACAATTTCAGACAAGGTCTAAACGTACACAACTGGGATATTCTGTCCCAAGAACACACTGCAAACTCTATGTTTAACTTGTTCCATTCCACATTTATCCGGTTACACGAGGAGCATTTTTCAATTAATTACATAAACATTAAAAGTAAAGAAAAAATGTCCTGGTGTACATTAGGGATTAAAACTTAATGCAAAAGAAAAAAAGAACTTTAAAAAGAATATAGAGTAAGTTTCAACCTAACTTTCATAAATTACTACAAAAAAAATACTGTAAAATATTACAAAAAGTTATCAATAGAGCTAAATGCATGGAAATTGGAAATTAATTGCAGGCATCTAATATGTCCAAGACAACATGGAATATTATAAAAAAAAATAAAAATTTGTAAAGAAACTTGACAAAATTATTAAGAAATTACGTTGAAAATAAATAATCAGGCTGTAAACAACCCAAATGAACTAGCAGATGTATTAGTAAGTATTTTGTTTCAATTGTTGACAATGTAATAGATGTTGCCCAAGATACAAACACTGCTGAATATGAGAACAGGAACTGTCTAAAAACTGTAACAAACATTTCAGTACCATATACAACACCCAAAGAAATAGAACAAATTATTAACTCTCTTAAACCCAAAAACTCTTGTGGAAATGATGGCATTAAAACTGTCATCTTAAAAAAATCAGCAGATTTAATCAGTATGACGATAAGTAACATCTGCAATAGAATGTTAGAAACTGGTGAGTTTCCAGAAAGACAAAGTATCAATAGTCAAACCAATATTCAAAAAGGAGATTAGAGATAGGATAAAAATTACAGGCCCAAATCACTTCTTTTGGTTTTTGCTAAGGTATTTGAAAAGGTAATCTATGTACAAATGATTAAACATTTAGAAACTTATGCATAATATAATCTCATCATCGCAGTTTGGTTTCAGGAAAGGCTTATCAACTACAAATGCTATATATGAGCTAACAACTAGTATATTACACACTTTAAATAACAAAGAACAGACATTGGGCATTTTCTGTGACTTAAGAAAAGCGTTCAATTGTGTAAATCATGATATCTTAACTAAAAATTGGCTTCATACGGAGTAAATGGCAAGTTGAATGTCTTGATTAAATCATACCTAAACAACAGAACTCAAAAAGTCGAAGTATCAAACAATTCGAGAAATATATGCATTTCAAACCCTAGATACATTAAACACGGTGTCCCTCAAGGCTCTATATTGGGGCCAATACTTTTCTTAATCTACATAAATGACCTACCATCTTATCTTGGCACAACTATCAGTACAGTTTTATTTGCTGATGACATTAGCTTATTGTTTAAAACCAAATCGCAAAAAGAAATGGAGGAATTAAATGGTGAAGTAACTAGAAAGCTATTAGAAACTATATACAATTCTTTACAAAGAATAAGTTTGCTACTGAATTAAGTGTAAAATTCAACGACATCCAAATTGAAAACGTATCCACAACTAAATTCCTAGGGTTACATATAGACCAGGAACTGAAATGGAAAGAACATATAACACAATTGGTTAAAAGACTGAGTGCAGCATGATTTGCTCTAAGGTATTTATCGCAGATTGTGAGAAAAGATACATTACGAATAGTTTACTTTTCATATTTCCATTCATTAATGACTTATGGAGTGTTGTTCTGGGGAATGTCTAAAGACTCTAAAAAAATATTTATCCTCCAAAAAAGAACTATTAGAATAATCTGCAAAAAAAAATTTTAAAGATTCATGCAGAGAATTATTTAAAGAACAAGGCATATAACACTTAAGTAGGACCCTGTTATAACATTCCCGCATATAACATTTTCCTGCATATAACATCACTTTTCTTTGCTCCCACTATTTTTTCCATAAAGCACAATGCATTAATTTCCTGCTTATAACATCTCTGGTATTTTCATTTCCTGCATATAACATATTTTTTTTCTCAGACATTGACCATAACGCGGGTAAAATTTTTCTTAACTGAATAATTGTAGATAAAATTACCGAGCTGTAGAATAAAAAAAGTCAGTAAAAAAACAAATTAATGTCTGGAAAAGTATTGTAAGTGTACTTTACAGCGATATTAAAGACTGTGATCCTAAAGATGATGATCATGAACCTACAGAAGACAAGTGAGAAAGTCTATGTAATACACACAATGTATGTATTCATTATGTTTCTGATAGCACAAAACAATAGCCTCATATAAATTCATTATAGACTTATTTACTGTACATAAACTATTGAATTTTAAGTTACTTTTCTGTAATATACATTAATTGGTGTAAAAATATTGATTCCTGCTTAAAACATTTTCCTGCATATAACACTTTTTTTTCACAAGTCCCTTGAGAAATGTTATAGCAGGGTTCTACTGTACTTGCCAGTAGTATATACATATGAAACAATTTCTTTTGTGACACATAACATAAGCATCTTCAATAAATATCTTAATGTACACAGCCACAATACTAGGTCCAGTAAAAACTTACACAAACCAGGAGTTTTTCTCGCATTATTTCAAAAAGGCGCCTTTTCCAACATAGTAAAGCTTTATAATTCCTTGCCTCAAAGTTATAAAAACTTGAGAAATAGCAATACAAACTCATTCATGAGTAAACTGAAGAAAACTTTGACAACCCACAATTTTTATACTATAGATTAATACTGTATTTAGAATTCTGTAAATCTCCCTCATCCATTTGGTAGTAATGCAAATAGACTTAATATGTATATCAGTACAGTAACTTAAAGAAAGAACTGATGTAAAAAAAATATATGTTTTTTTTGTTTAAAATATCCTGCATATGTATGTTATGGCATTTTGTAATGTTGATTGCACAGTGCATTATTTTTATATTGCCTGCCCATATTTGTGTGTATTGTTTAATTGTATTATGTAAGATTGATGACGCGCTCCATATCTCAGCCTTTCAATGCACTGTTAGAGATTTATGGAGTGAATAAAAATAAATAAATAAATAAATAAAGATAATCAAGGAGGTACAAAAATGTCCCGGTAAAAAGCATGCTAACATCGCCAAATGTCTCGGATTGCCACCTTTGACATTAAACTAGATTGTCGGTAATATAAATGAGCTACGACCATATTCAATACACACATATTTGAAGTGAAAATTTTCACGTGGATGACACATTAAAATAATTTTTGAGGTTATGTTTTAGTTTTTTTTAAGTGGGTGGGGAGGGTTACGTGTTTCCCGCATGTTTTGTTTTCTCGCATGCATCGTTTTTTCTTATTGGTCCCTTGAAAAACTATGGATAGAGGTTTCACTGTATGTTATTGCAATTGTTGACTGTAGATTTAGCTTTTTTTGTATCCATAAAATTGTATGTTTTATTCAGTGCAATGGTTACAAACATTACAGCAACGAGGCATAATAATTATAAATTTTTTTAGTATGGTACTGTACCTACTTAACATCAGTTTTTTGGACCTAACATCCATATAAGGAATACTCTCTATGAATTCAAATTTTTAGGTCCCTTCAGTTTTCTTCTTGGGAGAATCTACTGTAGTTTGTAATTAGAGATTGAAATTGAAAAAGAAACAAATTATTTTATACAAATTTAAATAAGGTAGGGGGAAGCACCTGCACACTTCACAGTAGTACAGTAGAACCCTCTTGTAGTGTTCCCACGTATAACGTCTTCCTGGTTATAATGCTACCTTCACTTGGTACCTAAAACTGATTTGTAATAGGAAATTACCCTGTCATAATGTTTTCACATTTATAATGTAAACATTTTTTTGGTCCCTTGAGAAACATTATAACAGGGTTCTACTGTATGTAGTTTTCTTTGCAAAATGATGGAAGATGGTAAACAAAACATCAAGAGCGTGTTCCATTCCATATGCTTGTTCAGGTGCGCCTTCAAGTGCACGTAAACGTAGAATGTTGTTCCATAACTCTATGCATGTTCTTGTCTATGGTGATGACCAGTATGCCATTATATTTGGGAACGGCCGGATAGAAGAAACGTGTATGATGATGTGTTTTCGTGAGTGACAACTTGGAGCACTAGTGTCAAAGACAAATGAGTGATCTGGCATATTTATGTTACTTCCGAGTCCATGATCATTACTGTATTTGTTTTTGTTATGGTGGTTTGTGGTTAGGTAGGTAAATGTGTGATTGGTAGGAACCAATTTCAAATCCAAAAGAAAATTAAATTTTGTCATTTTCGATGGATTCTAAATAAATTTAAGAAAGTGGATAATCTTTGAAGAGAAAGCTTCAACGTAGCCATGAAAATGTGAATTCTGAGCGGGATAACATATTGTGATTTTGTTTGGTATATTTCTCGTAACAAGCATAAATATTGTGGTTGTGTTTTTGAAGTAGTTAATTACACATGTTTTTAATGGTTGTAATATACAGTTTACATGTGACAAGGTTCGTTAATCTGGTGGTATGTTTACATTTTTGTACTCAGATGAAATATCTCTGCATATTTAGCCAAAATGTAACCTACCTATTTGCAAATCCTTTATGCCTCATACGTAAAATGTTCAGTGTTTGCTAGTTTTGTGTGAAGTGTGATGAGACATTCTTACGTTGATTTATTTGAAAAGACAATTTTAAGAAAAGCATGTAACTGTAACTCGCGTGACATACTAGTATTTGAGACTAATACATAGCTAGTTTGTTGCTAGATATAAACGTGGCTTTCATCGCATAGTCTCTCTCGTAAATATATGCAAATACGTATACAACATATATTTTGTAACTCGTGTGATATGGTACTTCATTGTTAATGCGTTGTTCAGCATATAAGTGGATATTACGTTGTTCAAATATACATTTCGTAATGCGTTGCCAATTAAATACGCTCAGCATTCGTCGTTCAGACTTGACAATATATGTATTTCTAAACATTATATTTTTTTGAGCAACAATGTTCATACATTTAATTTTTTTTGATCATACAGTCGAACCTTATTGTACCGTTCACCTTTCCTTAGTTTTCCAGTATCCGTCAATTGGTTTTCATGGTTCCAACAAATTGCCTACGTAAACAATGTTAAAGAAACACACATGGATTGTTCCCATACGCATTAATTTCCGCATCAACCGTTCAGACATTTTCGCCAACAACAAAAAAAGTTTACTTAAATTTTCATACCTCACTTCTCGAAAGAAATAGGTATAAACAACATATCATAACCACACAAGACAAACATTTGCAGTCGCCAAAATCATGGCCGAACATAATATGTTTGGTTCGTTCTTACTGTAAATTTCACAGTTACTGTTTCAAATATGTTTGGTAATCATTCATCTTATTTTAAGAACCATATTACGTACTGTAGGTTGTACGTGTAAAAACAAACATTGCGTATTTTCGTATTTTCGTTAGACAAACAAGACACGTTGCCACTAACAGAAAAACGTAATTTTAACTATAGAGGTAATATTTTTTTTAAATTGATATCCAAATTATTTTCAATAGATATCGAACACGTATTATGTATAAATTAATTTTGTTCAAATGTATATGAGAGCCTTTTTTCACACTTCAATAAAGTTTAATGAATAAATTACAGTAACGACGTGAATTTTCTTCCGCCATTTTGTGCACTTCCGAGTAAAACCAAAGGCAGCCGAGCACAAGCACGCGAGTATATACTGTAGGTTACGTTTTGCCTTGTAAACACATATATCTTGTACACTTTCAATTTCCCGTTTTGATAGCAAACAGGTTTGTGAATTTTGTTTACAAGTGGAGTACAGTATTTTCATTTTAATCCCCGTGAAATGTGTTCATAAATTATTGCTGTAACAATTGTCGCGGCCTTCAAAATATGTTTACACGCTTCAAGACTGCCTTAAAATACCATATTTACGTAAATATAACACCCGCCCGTGTACAACACCCTCCCCAATTTTGACTTTCATAAATTAAAAATATAAAATATTCGTGTACAACAGCCCCAGCAAAAAATAACTCCTTTCTAGCCATTAACGCCGACCACTGTAGATCGAAGAAAATAATAGTCACCCAAGTTAACATTTTAACGTACATAATATTTTACCAAAAACATTTTCAGAAAGAAAAACGTGTCTTAGTGTACAAGTGGTGTGTCTTCGCTACATACTCTTCAGCAGTTGCAGCCAATGCATACGAGCATATTGCAGAGTGGAATATCTGCCGCAAAGATATTCTTTGGTCGGAACTCTGATGACTTTGACGTGTTGTTTGTATGGCTGATAGCTGCGAAACATGTGGCCGTAATAAAAAAGCCATGCAAGTACGGAATAGTTACACAGCAGCATTTGAATTACAAGACGTGTGATATGCAAGACGAAAACTGTAAAAGAACTGTTTCAAGAAACATAAAGTTTACCGTCAGTACACAATGCAAATGCGTGGCGTGGCGAGAGGGAGTTGTCATTTTATTAACACAAATGTAATTATGTAGGCAGTATAACTCCTTGTTTTCCAATTTTTCTGTTCACTTCTGTTCTGTGAGTGCTCACTATCCAATTCCAATGTAGGATCTGAATAAATAAACAACGACTGAAGGAGAACATGGCGGCCGCCATATTTGTTTACGACGTGAATACCGGTTATGTTTGGGTTATGTACTGAATTTTGTTACTTAAAAAATATTTTTTAAAGGGATCCGTTCAACGCGTTATTCATAAATGTTCATTCTCTGAGTTATTGTAGTAGGCTATAACAACTTCTTTTAGATACAACAATTTTTTATTCAAATTGTCTGGTGTATAACAGCCTCCTCATTTATTGACATTGGTTTTAAGTAAAAAATGGGGGTGTTATACACGAGTCAATACGGTAGTAAAGGAGGTAGAGAAACGTCACTGTGAAAAGCGACTTGACATTGCCAAACGTCTCAGATTGACGCAGTCAACATTAATTAGAACGTCTGTAATAAAAATGAGCTACGACCATATTTACTGTACACACATTTCAAGTACATATTATTTTCATGTAGTGAACATATTTATTTAGTTTTAGGTTTTTTAAGTAGGGGGGGGACAAGTGTCTTCTCGCATGCATAGTTTTTTCTCATTGGTCCCTTGAAAAACAATAGATAGGGGTTTGACAGTATTTTAAATTCATATTTAAATTTTTGTGAGTTCATTGTCCATACCTATTAAGGTGTGTGAAGTGTCACGAAAGAAGACTTATCACTCATGCTAAAAATAATAGTCTAAAGAAAGATGTTAAACTAAAAGTATACTGGCCTCCCCCCCCCCCTATTTTTTTTTCATTAGTATATGGAGACACCATGTGGAGCATTACTGTCACATTGTTTTTTTTGTCAGTTCCACGAGTGACAACTTTGAGCGCTAGGTGAAACTACTAGCACGAAACAAAACATTCAATGACTCATCTTTCCGTAAGGTAAATAATCTTTGTTAGAAACATGCCCATGTTCGTTGTTCTTGTAAAAAACATTTTCCAGTTTGTGATTGGAGGTCAGGGTTGCAGATATATGAAAGCACGTGTTAAATAATAAGTGCCCATGTTAAGAAAATAGGTTTTTTGGCACTGCAAGGAAAAAAATTTGAACGCTGTAGTCACAATGTCAAATTTAAACTAATTGAGGTTAGGCATGAAAAAATGCATAACAATTGTGCTGCAACCTTAAACTGCAGACAGGAAGAGACTTTATGAAAATAAATTGCTCTGATGATGAATTCAGCTTTTTCTTATTTTACTTAGGCAAACGAGTATTAAAATTAATTTCATAAATTTTTTTTCGGACCTCTTAATAAGGATTTGTAGCAAAATTAAAATTTTACTCACGACAAATATAGGAAGTATTTTCATATTCTAGGCCGTACGTTAATCTGATAAAAATGGTATAAATATATGCACAGAATATTAACATAACACCTTATAAGAATCACAAACACACACGAAGCTTCAGTTCACACTCATAACGCTGCCATCCTTTTGTTTTGGTTACCAGTATAGGTGAATGATAATGGTGCAGTTTGTTATCAAATAGTTATAAAAATTGCACATTTTTAATGTAATAAAAAAGGCTAATGGCTAATGATACACACGGAGCCGTGTTAGCACAGCTTCAACCACGGTATTTTGTTCCAAAAAAATCCGCGGATAATGAAAACCGCGTATATTCAAGACACCTTAATAACCTACATAAACCACCATGTACATTTTATGTAAAAAATTTTATACCCTTAAATCCACGTACTAATATAACTGTGTGAAGTACAGAACTAGTGTCCCACAACATTTAAATATCGTAAAAATGCATCGTCACGTGTGCAATGTGGCGCGTTAGATACCGCAGCAACCACACAGCGTGGCCGCGAAGACTTAGCAACAGCGCGCGAAGAGCCAGGCGGTCAGCCTAATGTCGCAACACGGCACGGCCTGATGCACCATGCTAGCTCTCCACCCTACACTTCCAAGGACGTGCGCTAGGCGAAGAGAGAGTGTCGCCACATGAGTTGATAGAATTGTATTTGATAACACTATTTCTCGCATGCAATGCTTACTTTATCTGTGTCAACCAAACATATAAAACAACAGTGGAACAAGCACAACGACGACTTCATAGGCGTTAATATTTTGCAATTGTCTATAAATATTTTTTGCTTGTAAGACGTGCGTATAAATTACAGAAAAGAATAGGATTAAAAACATAAAATCAGAGACCAGTAAACGCGTGTCCACAAAGCTTACCTACGAAAAGAAAACAAACTCTGACTACTTGTGAATGTGACTTAAGACACCACGCACACTGGAAATATTTTATAGTCCACAAACTTGCTAAAATCAGTATTTTCACACGGTTGTTTCTCAAGATACATGTAATAGATTTGTACGAAAATGAGCTCTACAAGTACATTGGACTTTGCTACAGTGACGCGTTCAATTAAATTATAGGGTGACCGCTTACAGTCCCGTAGTAAAAATGTTACAGCAGGAACACTGCGCGCACATTTACGATTTTGGCCGTAGAGGCGATATCACAATACACGTGCCGGCTGGCATCGCTCGTAGTGCATCAATTGTCACCCCACACTTACAAACATACACTTCACCAGCCGGCCGCCTTAAGGATGTTAGCAGTTTCGTTTTTAATACGGCTTCACTGATTATGCTAAAATAGACTTAGCGCAATTTTTTTCCCACACACAAATAAAAATTTTTAACCTCTGTAAACATAGATAAGGACAAAGTTTTAGTGGTTTTCATTTAAATACAGCGCCAATGATTACACTGAAATTAACTTGGCGTGATTCTTTCTGCAGTTTTCTGCAGTACTAGCACTTGTATTTTTTTCTCGTGCTTTATTTCGTGACATACGAACAATACACACGTTTTTCCCCCAGTACCCACGGCCAACTTTTGCAACAGACATGTTGTATTTTATTAAATGTAGCATTTTCATTTTGTCAGTCAAACTAAGAACTTGGCTATCTCTCTTCGGTTTAGAAGGATCTCTGATCTCTATAGTCTTTCTTTTTAGGAAACATTACTATGAAGGCCACGAAATCGTGTATAATTGCACACTTTACATGCACTTCAAGGCCGTACCCTACGCGCTGGCAGCAAACGGGCAAACAAAACACTGTAATTAAATACACGTGTGTGTTCTGCGTGGAAGCAGTTGGCGAGCAGGCGACGTGGCCCGTGGGATATATAAAATAATTTTGCTTTGGAAGCATGCTGCGTGCGACAAGATGTATGCGAGTGAAGTACCGCCGCCGCCCACACATTCGACACAGCATCGCTCCTTTGCCGCTCCCGCCCACACCGCATCACAATAACAGTGCACATCTGATCTAGCACATTGCGTAACGAAGCATATAACCGGAGCTGACAACACAACACTAGCTGTTCTCGTGCATGGCGAGTGACACGCTACTAATTCGTGTGGCGCACGCAAAAATACAAATTCTTAAGAATTTCATATTTACATTAATTTTTTTCTCCTCAATTTTCAACCGTGGATACGAAGTCCGCGGATAAGGCGGGCCAACTGTATATTACAGTTTCTCCAAACTGCTTACTTCTTTTATCGTGTACTAAACACAATGTTCAACATCAGTGACGGAAGTTAACAAATTTTTGGTTTAGGGCTGCCACCACTGCTTCATCAGGCCATACAATTCCATTCAGTTGTTTTAAACAGTATACTATTCTGGTGTGTATTAAAAATACTGGCAGCATCAGCTCTCAAAATACATAATTCTTATACAATATGGACTGGTATTGTAGTTTGTAACTCACATCATGGCGCAAGAAGTATTAATACTTGGGTTATGTAGCCAAATGTTAGAAATATCAGTGCATTTTGGCTTTTCCCCCTATCCATTTTAACTTTTAAATATCCCTTAAAACAACAGGTCTGGTTTGACACACATTGTGTTAATAACAGCTGGTAATAAAAGTTGGTGTGTAAAATATTTTTTACCCTAACCGAAATGTACCATATGCAAATGCAAGGCAAAGTAGGAATTTCAGAGATCTTTTGAGGGACAAAAACATTTCCTTGTAGGAATTCAGACAAATATGCAGTATTTACCGTATTGCTCCAAAAATAAGCCGCATATTTATTTTACAACTTTCTGAGTCGTAAAACTCATATGCGGCTTATTATTGCATTTTTACAAAAATTAATTTTTCCAATAAAAATTTCAAAACGTACAAAATGTGTTTGCCAGCACCCCACTACCGGTAGAAGCCATTTTGCTCCTCTGCAATAAAATTATCGCAGTACATCAAGAGAAAACATTTTAGTACACATTACATTTAGTAAATACTTTGAGCAAAAACATAAACATCGTAACTATTTTGACTACAGTACTCTCATTTGCTTTTTGATGAAAACAACTCAAAATGCAATCAGATTACGCTGCCAATGTAAACACAGGCACATACCAATGAACAGCGGCACTTCTGTCTTCATCATGTCTTCCCCATCGGTTATAAATATTTTCAGATACTTCAATGCTTCTTTGATTAACTGTGAAAAATGCTGTGGGATAATTTATAGTAGTTAATGCAACTACATTTTCTTTAAATAACTGCATTTACTAGCCTTCTGCTGATTTTGCACTTGAAAGTTATGTACAATAACTGCACTGGCACTGGCAAGTGAAGAGAACAGCCTGCGGCATGCTGTTCAGGTTCGCAAGATGGCCGCTACAAACGTGAGGCGCAGCATTCCGTTAGAACAGAAGCTCTTAACGGGAGCAGTTTGCTGGTTAAACGTAAAGGAAGAAGGATTGGTTGAACATACTTGGAAAAGCCTGTGAGGCGTGTGATTAAGGTTTTGTCATCAATCCCCGTGTACAGGTGTGATTTATGGTTGTTTGTACATATTTTGTTAGAAATGTTTATCAAACACTTCAAATGGAAAATTTATCTATAAATATTTGTTAAAATTATTAATTTATATACATGCAGAGTAAAATTCTATAGTAAAAAAGGCAGTTTTGATTTCACCACCTCCACCTTTGATACAGTTTTCCACAGTTTGTAACACTGCTATCACTGCCACTGTTGAACTTCCTTGTAATGAAAGGATGGTCAAAATTTTTCTCAGTTAATTTTCTTGCCAAAGCTTATATTTAGGTTTTTCTTTTTCATTTTTCTTCAATTTTATGTATTAAATTTTAATAGTGCGGCTTATGCTCGAGGGCGGCTTATTTTCGGAGCAATACAGTACTCAATTCTAATACACATTTTTTCTATTTTTTACATTTACGTAGTATTCTTACGTTTTTCGTTGCACTATGCTTATATTTTGCTGCAATTATTTTAATAAAAGTAATAAAAATAATTAAAAAAGGAATGTAAGTCAGTAACACGTCCAGCTGAAAGTACCAGGTGACAGCAAACAATGCCTGCAACACGCCTCAAGGTCCCATAAAAATTTTGTTCTTTACATTATTTAAAGTAATTAATATATTTTTGCTGAAGTTTCATATAAAAAAATGTTACAAATTTGCTTCATTAAGGTGAAATCGTGACTTACGGTAAGTATCAAGCAAATTCTGTAAACAAGTACACGCAAACATTGTCCATCGTGATTGCTAGCTTCCACTTAGAGCCATCTAGCAGGTATGGTAACAACACGCATGTCGCCCATCTGGAGGTTAAAGTAACAACTACGTGCATGTGACGTACGGAACAGTGCTGCCATCTAGTGCCAAAAGTGTCAACTGCACTTGGTACCAATTATTATAGGAATGCTTGTTTTGGCGCTAATTGCTGTACAAGTACTTTCCTGTGCAATGGCCGATTAAAGAGTACACCTCACTGCCTCATTGAAACAAAAAGTAATAATTTTTGCAGAAAATAAAGGAAACAGAGTAGCTGGTTCACATTTTCTAATTAATGAATGTAATGAAGAAATACTGTTGTGCCATATTTACATCCAGAAGTTCAAGGAAGGGTTTTTAAGAGCAGAAATGTCGCAGTTTGCTAGAAATTGAAGAAAAGGTGAAAAATGTTCCCGACATACGAGATGGTGGATTTGCATTATCTTGTGAAGCAATAAATTGACAGCGGTGGAGAATGCTATTTGTCTTGCAACTGCACAGCACCAGTTCAGGGCAAGTTGTAGATGGATTGTTCAGTTCATGAAAAAGGTGTTATGTCTTAGAATCAATGGTGTTTTACATTGGAGTAAATACGGTAGGTAGTACTGTACATAACAAGCAGTATGCAGTGTGCCATATTGTGTCTGTCTATATATAGTATAGTACTGAACAGCTGCATGCACTCCCACCCCCCAGGCCTCACAACACTGAGCAAACAAACACTTACGTAATGGTCTTCTTCTCCACATTCTTAGGCTCGGGTCTGGCCCGGTTCAGCACCTTCAGGAAGTCCGACGTCTTGGCCCTCATCCGTGAGTGGATGTAGGCTTTGGAGCACTTGATGTGGTAATGTAGGTAGTCTCGGAACATATGTATCAGGTTGATGGTGTTATCCCTCGCTGCTCGGTTGGTGTGTCGGGGGAACAGGACTGCAAGGTACAACATTACAAAAACCACTTAACTACTGTATCTCAAGTACGCATTACGTCTAGTAGACAGCGAGGTCATTATAGACTGTGAGGGGAGTCGGCCACAACTATGTTCATATAGCATTCACCGAGAGCAATCTCAATACAGAAATCAGAACTGCTGGAGCCAGGAATGGAACGATGGAGCACCAGAATGTGAGTCTTATTCCATTGTGCCACTTTACATAGTAGTGAACATACCAAATATAGGATGAGTTGGTACTTAAGCAACAAACATTGCACACAAATTTCTGTAACCAACAAACATCACAGAACTACTCCAAATGTAAAAAAATAAAACAATCTCTTTAAAATTGAGGCACAAACAGTACACTCTATGCACACTAAACTCAACACATGGCCTAAGAATACTTTATGAAGTGCAGTTCAGGAATGGAAACTTAACATGCACGGATAGCACCGCGGTCTCCATTCTTTAACCTTTCTTTCGGACAAGCTTTAACTCTACAAAATTCGTTTCCGCCTGTGCATGTAAGCCGCTAGATGCAGAGAGCCAAGATGGTTACTCATTCTTCTTCACCGCGAGTGTATATTTTACCGTGTGCTAAATTTTCTGACTTTGTTTCACTTAATTATCTGATATAGTCTCGCTGCATTTCTGCTTGGGGTTTTCTGTGGGCCGGATCCGCCATGGTAAGACGAACAGTGTATTTTGTGCCGATGTAAATTGAGAAGATCTGATGAACCAACCGACTCAGATCATAGTGGGCTGTATCCTTTCGTGACTAACTTCTCTAGAGTTGCTAATTTCTAGGAACAATTCTAAATTTGGTTTGCAGGGTGACATGGCCTATAGGTGTGCTGCCGGTGAATTCCAGAGTGCTTGACTGCGGATGAGGATAAATGTTCCAGTTTTCATCCCTGCCTTTTTGGCTGGGTGATCGTCGAGCTGGTGCGCTGGTCTGGGTGGACTGGTGTGCTACAATTTGTCCGCCCAATGTGGGTCAACGCTACAACGTGAGAGTAAACTGCCCTCAGGTTCCCTCCCCACATGCTGTTTATTTATTTATCTCAGAGTATTTAAAGCCAAATCATTAAAGTTCCAGTTAACACATCATGAAATGCGCTACTTTAAACAATAATTTCATTTAAATAATTTTCCCAGAGCTGCCAACAATTACTGATTTACCGTAATTATTACGGATTTAACCATGAAATTACAAAATGTTGTTTGTTAATTACAGAAACAAGGTTTTGTGATGAACAGCAATGGGAAAATCGCGTTTCTTATATGTGTGCTGCATAAATGCAGTTCGTAAACGTGATTGCGCAAAGAACTGAAATAGTCAGTATGTGCATGTTCTGACAAAATAGTGAAATAATTCTCGTGGTTTCACATAGTTATAGGCAGTGATGGTAAAAGTATAGAGAAAATGTAATTGGGCTCAAGTACAATTACTTGAATAACATTGTAACAAATAACAGGTAAAAATTGCTTTCCACCAAAGTAATAAGAAAAATTACAATCACTTTGTTTACGTTGAAATTTACAATACACGTTCAAATATAAACTTTCTTTTTCTTATTTGCATTAATATATTTTGTAATACGAAAACACTGTAATAATTACATTACAGAAGAAATATTTATCAAATATAGCAGCAGAAAAGTACGTTGTTCAAAGATGTGCACACATTTTACATACAATAACTATTTACTAGAAATCATGTCACATATTGATCCCCTATTGATGCAGTTTGCTTATATAGTTGATTACCATCATAAATCATCATGCTAGGAGAAAAGAATTGAAACTGCCCCATTATTTTTACTTAACACACAGAAAAACAAAAAACCCAACTTTCAATGTTTTGAATTGACTTTGCAGAATAACTGCATCTTAAAATTACTCTCTCCTATCTTTGCTCTCTTAAGTGACATTACATCTTTGCTGATGCTAAGCGGTCTTTTTACTGGTACACTCAAAGTTAAAGAAGCATTATGCTTCAATAAAGCAGCTTTAACAGTGGAATGGTGGCTAAGCATTTTAAATGTTGAATTCACAAATCAAAAGATATGAATTAATTTCTTCTAAAACTGGGTAAGAGAGGGAAATTGAAACAAAAAAAAAGCTTCTTCATTAGTTGGGGCTTCTTTTTGAAGTGCTATATTTAAACTTTTATCTAATTCACACAAGTTATCTTCAAATGCAGTGAATTGCAATTTGTTTTTCTTTCTCATCCAACCATGAAAACTTTAGTTTCAGAATGGGCACAGCTGCTCCATGCCGAACTCGGCAGCTTACAGCCAACACACAATTTTCACTTAACACACATATTCTCAGTCGACTGCTGTGTACCTGAAAGTTCAAAGTAATTATTAAAATTATTAAATGGAAACATATTTATCGTTTCTTGATTCAGTCGATGTAACACTGCTTGGCAATGCCATTTTATAGAAGTATAGCCTTGTAGAAACGAAAAATTTTTTTTAGTGAAGTTGAAACATTTGCCACCATATTGACTTTAAATAAATATTTTAAGATTTAAATATGACGCCCAGTGTTCTACTGTAAACCAAACAGAATAGCTGCAGTCTATGCACAATATTGAGTGTATCGATTTACGCCGTTGCTGTGGTTTATGTCGGTAAACGGTTGGAATTAAATTTGAACAATAAAATTCGTTGAAACTATTTCTATTAAGTAAACAAAATATAACAATTACTCGTAAGTAATGATTACATTTATTTAACTAGAAAGAAAATAAAAGTAAAAATTACTTTTTCCTAAAAGTAATGAATTACAAGAATTATTCAAAAAGTAATTGTTACTGGTAACAAAATTACTTGTAATTTGTTCCATGCCATCATCACTGGTTATAGGATGGTATTGAGTGTGTTGTACGATAAAACTAGTACATGCTCGGATGTTTCATTTGTTGGCTACACACGGCACGATACTTTTGGAATGTTAGATTGGCTAATATGAATTGTTTTTTTTTTTGTTTCTATCTCATAAGCCATTGTTTACATTTTCAAAGTGCGTTTGTCTTGTCTACATACACGAAAATCTTGGTGAATATGGATGCGCGAATATTTTTTATGTTTTGGTGTTGTTGTAGGGTCATTCCATGTGAAATCCGCAAATGGAGGTTGCTCGACTATTTTGTATAATTTTTATAATTTAACTACGGTTACTATCATGTTCTAATAGGCGAAAACCATTTTCATTAAAATTTTATCTCTCACCATATTGGATATAGGCCCTTTTATGCTGTGGCCCGCGCAGCAAAATCAGCTATTGCAGCCATCTACAAAATAATCAATATTTAATTTCCCATTAAAGTTAATGTAATTTCCGTTTCTACCAACTTGCAGATAAGGGTTCACGCTTTCTTGTGATTACTATAAACACAACTTTCTTACATACTAAACTTTTATGACAATGGCTTCAATTTTGGGTTTTAGAAGCTTAAAAAAGGCATTTTTAACACCTTGTAACTCAAAAAGGGCTATAAACCATACACTTATATATTTTTTTATTTACACCCTGGGTACCCCTCTTTGACCTCATGCATTCAAACCACCGTGTTTTTTGACCCTAGCAGTGATATAAATTTTTAAAAATCAAATATTTTCAAAAATTGCCAACTTTCCAGTCATATAAACTGAAAAGGGCTGAATGGAAAAATGTTTCGCTTTGCAGGTATAAACTCCTGTTGGTATGCAACCAATCCCCACAGAAAAAGTTTTGTGGTTCAAACTGGTTAAAAAGTTATGGACACTCAAATATCTTAAAAAATCACTTCAGGCTTTCAGAAGTTTAAAAATAACCATTACTTATATCATGTGTCGTACAAAGGTCTTTAAACATCAAACATTTGTATGTTTTGTATTAGTAGCATGAGAAATAGTCTTTCATCTTGCACACTCAATTTATCATTATTTTACACACTTTATGAAAAAAAAATTCTCAAAATTGAAACATTTGCAGTTATCAAAAAAAGATATACGTTTTTAAATTTGTTAAGTTCAAAATGTAACTTATTAATCAATCTAAATTCAGTATCATGCTGAAAAGTGACAGTTCATAACTTGTAATTCCCCGGTATGCATAAATGTTTCATCTTGAAGCATTATGGTTACCAAAAATTTATATAAGCTTAAAAATCGATTTTCTATATTGTTAGCAAGCCTGCCTACACCTCTGGTGTTGTGAGATTGTTAGCTGGAGAGGCTAGGTCTTCAGATGAACCTGCACGGACCTGGTGTAAGCGAGTTTCAACCTGCTCGTTGTAAAAGGGTACTTGACCCGGCCCGCCCTTTTTGGTCTCCAAAATTCGATTTCTTTTATGCTGTAGAATATTTAGGCCTAACCTTAACGTTAATGTAAACATGATTTCATTAACTCGACTGCAGATTTATGCGCGATTCTCGGCGTTAGCAGATGTCTAATGAAGTCGCAAGGTGCTTCGTTTAACTTGGACTGCA